>APFE030294417.1:12101-32320 GCA_000404065.3 Pinus taeda | reverse complement strand
ATGCAAATACTTAAAAACACAAATCTTTCTTAACGATCAAATCAAAAGAAGAGTATTCGTTTCAATGCACTCAAAAAATGAGACAACTAATTATTTCCACAAGAATTTCTCTTTTCATTCGAAAACTCAAATGCTACTAAGAACAAACTTTCTCAAAAGAGACCTTTCATTTTTTTTTTAACATTTAAAACTATAACTAAAGCAAATCTTTGAGAAAACTAGTGAACAAAGCAAACTTAATATCTAGAAACTAAGAAAATATATTTGAAGTAAAATCTCACAAAAAGTCTTTTTGAGGATGTTTTACTTGGTTACAAGCAAACCAAGGACCAATTTGTCCAGAATCACAAATAAGTCAAGAAAAACCAATTTTGTTTTCCTTTCGAAAATGAAAATCCAAACTTTCAATCACAAGCTTTTCGAAGTTTTGTAAAGAGAAAACTCAAAGTGGATTTCTCAACAAGGGGAGATTTCACAAATGGTCAGACTCTCAAGAAGACTGGTAGACACTAAGGTGATCTGAAGTCCCTACAGCCTCTAAGCTCAAAGCCACTACACAACCAAACCGAAAAACAAACCCAACAAGCAAAACTCCTAGGAATTTCACCTAAAACCCTAATGCTAATGAAATTAAACCAAGGAAAGATTTCAACCAGTCACATGCAGGTATGGGTAGAGGATAACCACTAGAAAAACAAAATAAAACTAACTGAAAGAGCAAAATTCAAAAATTTCAAAAATTTAGCAGGGTACGCAGGAGCAGAGCTTACCCAGGTGCGGGTATGCTCTGTGCACAAAGTAAAAGTGCGTACAGGTACGCACTGTGATACAAGTGCAGACTACAAACTTCGACCAAAGGAATGAAAAATAAAAAACAAAGCTAAATCCACTAAGTCTACCCAAAGCCACACACAACAAGCCAAAAACATAAACAAAAAGGCAAGTTTCTCAAGTCAAAGAAAAACGAGGAAAACAATAAATTCCCCAGCAGAGTCGCCATTTTGTCACGCGGAATGAGTCGATCTTGCAGACAAGAGAGACCTTCCTAGAATCTAATGAAGACCTAATGACAAACAAACCAACTAGACACTATCTTTCTCTAAATGCGCTTTATAAATAATGGCAAACAAATGTGTCTTAAGGCCTACCTCATGTCCAACGCAAGTTTGGAGATGCCTTCGCTCCTTTGATCTAAGTAAGTTCCTTTGTCGCAAACCTGCAAGCACAAACAAGGAAAACGATTAAATAGCACCTGAATATCCAATATTATAAAACATATTCAACATGAAAGTCAAGGAGTCCATGAAACAAATAACATGAGATACTTGTTGAGAAAAATGAGTTTGATTATATTAATTCAAAAGGAGAAGAACCTTACAACCTTTGCCTTGACACTGTACAAGCTCCTCCCAAGGTCCAACAAGAAGCCTCCTCTACTTTGAAAAGCTTCACTCACTCCCTAATGAGGCCAAAAAGGTATGTGATCTCTCCTCTTAAGCTCAAATAGGAAGTCTTGATTTCACTAGCATTTACCCTCAAAAGTTCAGCTTCTAACCTCTCTGGCCACTGACCCAATGCCTCAATTTATAGTGCAATGGAGATCAGTTACTAGGTCCTCCTTCAAAGGGATAACTCCTCTTAACAAGGGATTAGTTCCTCCTCTTATGGGATGCATGAACCACTTGGAGCGAACAATCCACATAACAAATCCTTCTAGAAACCTCTAGAATTAACCCAAGATGAGTTTTTTAAGATAAAAATTGCGCCTTTTGACTTTCACAGGGGTACGCACCCTCCCCTTTACATACAGAGCATATAAGTACGTAGATATCCTGAACAAATGGTGAGGGCTCGCAGGCAAAAGTGAGAGAAAGTGCGGAACCAGAGTTACATTGCTTTTTTGATATCTTTCTCTCATTTCTAAAGCTTGTTTTGAAGAGCTGAGGTTTGAGACTTGCTTAGGAAGCTGGTATAGGTGGTGATAGACCTACACCGACTGCAAATAATCAAGGTGACGATATTTTTGTGTAACAGGCATGTTGGATTATTCATGTGTCATAAGTTTTGAGATTATCATACTTCCACAAGAACACATCCCAGTACTACTTGAAAGGCGGATAAAATCTTGTCACTCTTGAGGTGTGCAACAAGTATTGAGATTGACAAATTTCATATCACTCTATGTACCAAGATTTATATATTCATGCGACATAGTTGAGTTGTGATTCTTCATGTTCACCGGTCCTTGAAAGTGATTCTACAAGTCATAAAACTTTTCTAATGATACCATGCCCTTAGGCATGGATTTCTCTTTATTCACTCGAGATGCATTTTGCAATGCTTTGTCGTGCTCGTCTTTGTCGATGGTTGCATATTTGAACACATCATTGTTGGCCATGAAATGTAGTATCTGTTGGTCATCATTGAGAAAGCACAAATTAGTAATATTATCAAGGATGGATGGCTTATAAATAAGTTCAATAGAAAAATTGTCTCTAAGCAGTGAAAACCTAGCAATAACATTTTCTAATGCATCAGCAGCCACATTTCATATTCTAGGAACATAAACAATATTGAATGCTTGGAATGTGAAATTAAATGTCATACCTCTTATTGATAACTTTTAAGTTTAGGTGACGCACACTGTATGGTATTCCATATCTATCATAAGGCAATCTCAGATTCACCTATTACTTTAAGAACTCCCACTTTGAGGTCTATGGCTTTCTGTAGGCCCAATATGAGCGCTTCATACTCTGTGGTGTTATTGGTGCACTTGAATTCCAAGTAGAAAGAGATCAAGTGTTTTCTCTATTGTAGGTATACTAAAATACAACCAACTCCAGAGCCCTCATATGTCTTAGAACAGTCAAAATATAAAATCCATACATCAAAAACACCAAAGCTATATCCTACACTAGTACTACTAATACTTACTATATATAAGTCATTTCCGCCAGATGAACTAGGAACGAGTTCCAACTATGTGTTTGGTGGGATTGGGGAAGGTTGAGCAAGATAAAATCCTAGGTTAGTTTCCAGAAAGTATTTTTGAAAATCAAATCTGTGAAATAAATAGGTTCGTATTTCCCTTCGAAGGGTGTGACAGTGTGTTCCATGTAAAGTTCTGATTCCACCCAGATTTGGTTATTCTTGCCCTTGTAAGGAAGCCATAGATGTGACCAATCAGTAGAAAATTACCCTTGTAATTTGCTTGACCAGTATCTTCTTAGTAGTACGTCGCAAGCTTCGATAATGTTCACAATTACCATGTTTATACACTGGTGAACTCGGTGATCAAATGATAATTGGATAAGAACATTCTTGAGTTCAATGATAGGATGTACAAGAGACATATCCAAATGACTAATATGTGCATTGGTCTTATCCCATTTGGCATTTATTTTCTTGGTGATATATAATGGGATTACGTTCATAGATGCACTAGAATCGACTAAACAATTGTGAACATTGTAATTGAAATTTTTGAAAGTCAATAAAATGGAGGGTAGAGATTATTGGCTTCTAATGTTACAGTGTTAAACACCAATTCCAAGGGACCATAACACCTACCAGATACCTTCTGAGAAGAAGAAGCATTATCACCTCATGAAGGTTTGGCAAGGGCTCGAACAAGTAGCTCCTGCAGGCTCTCTATCCTTGTAATTTCGAAGATGAAATATCCATGCGAACTTTCTTCATTTCTTCCACTATGTTGTAATCCAGTGCAGCAGGCATTGTTGAAGTGTCTGGAGGAGTGAATCGTTTCAACACTTCTGGAGTGGTATACTTTCTTGTACCACTAGCATAAGTGTTCTTTGTTGTAGAAGCACTTCCAAACATGTTTTGAGTGTTCTAAGTTGAGTTAATAGACGATGTAATTTTCCTTAACAGATGTTTCTTCAATTTTCGGCTCTTCAACTCTTGTCCAAGAATAGGCCACAACTTCTCAACTTGTATCAACTATTGTGCTTCTTGCACGAGGGCCTCATTTAGTGGTGGTTCCTCGAGATTTTTATTCTTAGTTGTGAAAACACAACTAAAATTATTCACTATTTATCCAATACCAACAGTCTTCTCAGCCACAAAAAATTCTTCCTTTTCCTATGTCTGCTCAGTCTACTCATTTGAAAGTATTGTATCAATAATGTGTGTATCCAGAGCATTCATGTTGTGTCTCCATTGTTGGAACATATTTTTTGAATGATATTCTTGATGAAAAGAATAGTATTGATCCATGCCCATGCTTTGAACATTTAGCACAACATACGTGCTCTGCACAGACTTAGCTGGTTGATTACTGTTGTTGTCGTCGCTATTCCTTCTTAGGAAGTTGAACTTGGGGGGCTTGCTGCTGACATTGGTCTCGCTTTTCCTTTGTTTCAACTCTACCAACTCATTGGACAAAGACTTGATGGTCGTGGTCAAGCTTTCAAGATCAATAGCTTCTTTATCTTTGGCCTTGTTTGAAGATGCATGAGACCTTTTTCCAGTCTCCTTGGAATCTTTAGATGATTCATCATTGACAATTACTCTGATCACATGCAAGTCATTTTCAACTGCGATGGTTTCTTCAAAATTTTGCGCCAAAGTTTCTTTCGTGACTCTCTTTATGAATTGTGAAATGCTTTTTGGAAAGGCAGAAGCATAGTAATCAATTAAGAAAGGATTCATGAGGTCTCATGTCTGTAGAAAATTTGTTCAATATCTAATTGCACCTCTGATTAAAATCCTTAACTTTTATTGTAACAACCCTGGTGAAAATTCCATGTAAAAATATATATAGGCCCACGTTGATGGTACATGTATTCTAAGCTTAATGGTGGGAGAAACACCCTAATGGGTGTTGATTCGGTTATTATGGCTAAGTAAATTGGCAAAGGAAATGGAAAAGGATTTGGAAAGGCATGAGGCATTTATTGGCATTTTATTTATGAAAATAATGGAAATTAGGAGAAATGGAAGGTGAAAGGTCATAGGTTGCATGTGAGGAGGAAAATTAAGAAAATATAGGCCTCATTAATAAAAAGTCTTTTGAGGATCAGTGGGCAAGACTGGATCAGTTCAGTTTTGGAGCTCTCTCATTATTCTCTCTCTCTCTCTCTCATACCCTTGGATACTTAGAGTTTTCTTGGAGCACTCTTAGAGGGTGTGGCATACTTGGAATTTTGGAGAAAGAAGGCAAAGGAAGAGAAGGAAAGCGCAAGAGGGCATCGGTATCAACAACTATAATGGGTTTTTCTTGCAGGTATCGAGTTGCATGTATGTTTTCTTCGTTAGTTTTGGAATGCATGGCACATGCATGTGGTTTCTTTGTCATGATATGTCACTGGGATGGAGGATTGCTTGTATTGACAATGGATTTTCCTAGCCTCGCCATTTTATGGATAGCCATGGTGTTGTGAATTTATTTTCTTTGTCTTCTAGTTGGTTCTCGTGTTTCCTATACTTTGGGTTGTGTTATTATTTCCTACAACCTTGGTTGGACAAATGATCTAGAGCCCTGTAATGGCTTGGGTTGAGTTACTAGTCTCATATCCTTGGTTGGAAAAATGATCTGGAGCCCTGTAACAACTTGGGTTGAGGTTCTAGCCTTGTATCCTTGGTTGGACAAATGCTCTAGAGCCCTTGGTGGGTTGAGTTACTAGCCCCACAACATTGGTTGGACAATGCTCTGGAGCGCATTAAAAGTTGTGGGTTGAGTTAGTAGTCCTATATCCTTGGTTGGACAAGTGCTCTGGAGCCCAGTAAAAGATGTGGGTTAAGTTACTAGTCCTGGAAGTCAGGTTGGAACAAACGCTCTTGATCCCTAGATGGCTTGGATAGAGACCAATCTGATGATGGTTTTGTGATGTCCAACTCTGAGGTGGAATCATTGTTTGATGGGTTGAGGTGGATGGCCTCTGGAAGCCCTGGATGGTTTTTTATTAATGTGTTCTATGAGATCCCACATTAACGCTTGGAATATGGCGTGGGGATGAATGGCTGAAGAGAGATTTGGCTTAGCGATTCTATAGGCATGTGGAATGTGGAAGTCCCATCCCGAGTTTGGATTTTTCATCATTAATGAAATGTTATTTCTCCTTGTATTTATATGATTATTATGATGGATTATATGTGGTGTATATGGCTATGATTTCATGAATAATTTTTTCCCTATCAGTTGTTTATTTATATGTTTTATGGCAACAACCATGTATGGGTCTCATCATGTTCTTACTTGTTATTGAATGATCAATGTATCTATGACATAATGGATGAAATGGAAGCTAATGTGATAAGGAGGCAATGCTTCATAGCGAATCTTAGATAAGTATGAGACCCTTATGCTCAGATATGTTATTTACACCTGTATTTTGCATATTTACTAAGTGTTTGACAAAATGCTTGTCACAACTAGTAGGGGTCTAGTCAAGGTCTTGAACAACCATTTTCTTCAGTACTATCATTTCCATGTTATTTTACTGATTTGAAGAGATGGTTCAATTCTGAGCAGTGACTTGGGATCTAGGCCTGAAAAAGTGGCTCAAATACCAGAGTCACTAGCATAGCACTAACAAATTGGGTCTCTGATCAGTGGTAGGCAAGCCTGTGAGAATGAATATAGGGTTATAGTCACATGCATGCCTTGTCATGGGATCGAATTTGGGTACGATTCATCTAAATTCTAGGTTAACTCAAGGGTTTGGCACCTGGAGTGGTGGATTAGCTCATGGGCGTCCTGAAGCACCTTAGGGAGGTTTGTGTGTTGTGTTTCCATCAATTCCATTTCCTTAAGGTTACCTAGGAGGTTGAATCATATCATAGTAGACTCTCGCCACATGTTTACCTCAACGGACGGTTGCTTACTAGGTTGATGTGGGAGGAGGGTGTTACAGAGTGGTATCAGAGTGTGGTTACGCTCTCCTTGGGCTATGTGTTGATTATGCTTTCATGTTGGTTGCATATATTTTCCTTATGCATGTAGTCCATGTGCTTGTTGCATTTGCATGGTGCTGGTTATGGTTGTAGTGATGTTTCCATGTGAAGGTTGAAGGTGTTTTCATGGAGTATGTATTCATGTGTGAATGGTTGACTATATATTTGTTATGCATATATGGTCTTGGTTATAGTTATGCATGAATAGTAGGGAAAACATGCCTTGTGAAGTCATTATATGCAATTTAGGTCATCATGGTGATATTGGTTGTTATGATACTAATGTGTTGGCCGAGATAGAATAGGAGATGTAGATCATCATAATGAGGTTGCAGCATTCGACTTTGGGGTAAGAGCAGATCATCATACATGTATTGTATGCTTGGCATGCATGTATGTTAGTCAAGGATTGTTATATGCATTGGGTTTATATACATTATGTTTATCTACATGTATTTTTATGTTATGGTTGCATTCATGATAGATGATAGTTGATTAGTATAGTCATATGCATATGTGTCGGATAGTCATGAATGACAGTAAATTATGGTTGTATGCATTGATATTTTTTTATGTTAGATAAATTGATGATCATGTTATATGTTGTTGATGAGTATTCTATAGGTTGACTTGTTGTCATTATATGTTAGTTAACTTGACAAATAGGGTTATAACACTAATATATTGATGTTATATGTATCATGCTAACTTGGATTGGACTATGCATATGGTTATGGTTATGATATTCAGGTATGAGTTGACATATTTGTGATGGCTTTGCACACGTTGTTGTTATGCATGAATGATAAATGCTTATGAGTTTATGATAAGAACATGTTTGTTAGCTAGTGTTACAGATATCGTGATCTTATTTATATTTGAGCTGACATGTTGTAAAGTTATATCTTACTAACTATATTGATGGTGCAGACAAGATAGCCTCCCCTGAGGTACACTAAGGTATGAGTTTTCTTATGTAGTATACTTGGTGCTTCATACTTGATTATGTTGAATATTGGTGTTGAGTGTTTGGTGTCTATTATGTCATCTAGTTGATTTATTTAACATGGTATGTTTGCAAGTTGGTTGAAAGTTTGATGAGTTGCATAATACGAGTATGTGTTCCAATGATCTCGTTTTAAGATGATTTTACTAACACATATGTGTCGAGACAATTGATATGTAATTGAGTATTGTAGGTGATAGTTTTAACATTATGTCTAATAACTCTGAGTTGACTATGGATTATGAAGTGATTGTTAGTCTTGGTAAAGGTTGATTTCAAATTGATAGATATGATTATCTTGATATCTAGAACATGTGGTTGGCATGTGTAAACAGTTGTAGGAAACATGCTTGGTATTAGCGTGACAGGATATCAATTGATGTGTTTACATAACTAACAGTTAGGTGATGTGACAGTGCATATTAAGCCTCGATTGCAACAAGGTCAAAAGGTAAAAGGAAGGAATCGGGCAAGAATTCCTTTGGCTATGTTTGGAAACCCTAATTCCAAGTGAATGAGTGATTTGAGTACAGGAAGTCTTCTTAACCTTAATCTCATCTAAAATTATGTGGATATGTGTTATATTCATGGACATGTATTTGATAGGTATATCAACCAATTCTAGTTACAAGTAGATCTGTCAAGGGAATTGGAGTCCCTTGAGACATGGCAAAGATGTGTTCAGCTACAAGGAAATGTGCTTGGCATAACAAGATAAGGTAATTGGTGTATTTTAATGTTATATATACACTAATAGTTATGTGTTTATGGCAGTATGATGTAGGGGATTGTATGGCAAAAGAAATTGCCGTGAAATTTTGAAGAAGGCTTTGGTTTAGCTTTCCTTGGGAACCATCGGGATTGAGTCATGGTGTTTGTTACCAGTCTTGTGTTGTTGGTATTTTATGAATTGTTGAGCTTGATTGTGGTTTTTTTAATGTCTGTTCCAAGGCCTTGTCACTTTGTTGTGGTGTCATATTGTTATTGACTTTCATTGTTTTCTTCTTAGTTGTTTCTTGTCTTGCCTTTTATGTTTTGAGCCTTGGGAATTGTTTTGGAAAGATGAAACTTGATGGAGCTTGAGAGAGTTGTGTGGTACCCAAAAGGTAATGCAAGATTTAGATGAAGATCTGTGCATGAGTAAGTGTAGCAGAGGGTAAGACTATGATAGCCAATTGGATTGGTCGGATCCATTGGTGTAAATGGACGATGGCGGGATAGGTAGGAGAAAGGTAACTAGAAAAGGTAAAGTAAAATTACCTAAGATGTCAGATGGCTTGACTAAGTTTGGGAATGGTGGTTCTCAATGTTTTCCATGAATAAAGGAAGTTCTCTTAATCTTGACCTTTGATATCTAGTATTTATGTTGCGATCGTGATTACTTTATGCTAATTATTATATGCATATACGTATGTATGTATGTACGTTATTATCTAACATCGTAATCACGGATGGTGATTGTTTTATGCTAATGATTATATATGTATGTATCTATGTATCTATGTCACTATCTGATAGGGTCGTCAGGGATCGTTCCTGTGGAGGAATGATTTATTATGTAGGTGAATGGCATGAAGAGATTCTTAGTTCATGAGGAATCAAGTGGGAAGGGTAGCCTAACACATCTACGAGGTTATTATCATGTGGATATGAATTGATATTGTATGATTTTATTATGCCTATGTCTATGTTATGAGCATGTTATACCGACAAACACATGAGTAGAATGAGAGTAATGTGGTCTGTGGCATGCTAGGACAAGCATGGATAATATATTGGAAGAAAGTTTGCTTGGTAGAAGTAGTGTGCTTTTAGATGTGTGGTATTATTGTTGTGCATATGTCATACATGTTGTCTATGTTGCATATGTGATGATTGTGTGCATGCAGTATTGTGCATATGTATTGTGTGTACATGTGGTTTATGCAATATTATGTACAGGGTGTTAGTACATGTAGTGTTGTATGAATGTTGCATATTCAGTGTTGGGAATATATGGTGCTATGTACATGTTGGATATACAACGTTGTTTATATATTGTATTGTGTGCATGATGGATATGTGGAGTTGTATGTACAAGGTGCTCTACACATGTTGGATATGCGGTGCTATGTACAGATGATGTTACGTATATGTTGGATGTGCAGTGCTATGTACATGTGGTTTTACATGCATGTTGTGCATTTGGGTCTATGTACATATGGTGTGGTGTGCATGATTGTACAAATGATGTTTTGTGCATGTGATGTTGTGTACATGTTGTACAAGTGGCGTTGTGTGCAGGTGGTGATGTGTGCATGGCATTCATGTGGCGTTGTGTACATATGGTGTCACATACATGTCATGCATGTAGTACTATGTACATGTGGTATTGTGTACACGTTGTACAAGTGGTGTAGTGTACATGTGGCATTGTGTACATGTTGTGCAGGTTGCACCATGTACATGTGATGTTGTGCACACATTATGCAGGTGGTGCGGTGTATAGGTAATATTGCGTACATGTTGTACATATGATATTGGTGCATGTGTGGTATTGTGTACATGCCATACATGCTATGTTGATGGCATGTGGTACTAGGTATGTGCATTATGTAGGCCCATGTAATGTGTGGTGTTGTAAATCAGGTATAGATGTATTGTGTTGTGTTGTATGCCAATTGTAGGTGTATGTATTATTTTATGCACTGGATGTAGGTATATGTATTGTATTGTATACACTGGGTGTAGGTGTATGTGTTGTATGTCAGGTGTAGGTGCATGTATTTCATGGAGTTGTATTGTGTGTGTGGTTGTATGTGTGTGATGCACACTATGTATATGTGCACCTGGTTGAGGAGAAGGGAGTGGGTGTTTTTTGGGTGTGGCAACTGATTCGGTGTGTGTACGAAATAAGAGAAAAGGCAGAAGTAAGGATTGATTAAAGAATAAGTATCAATATTTTATTCCAATTTTATTATGCATGTGATTTATGATTTTGGTCTATGATGATTACATGTGATCTATGATTCTGGCTTATGATGGTTACTTGTGATTTATGATTTTGATCTATGATGGTTGTGTGTTGAGATAACCTAAGGTGATATGTTTATACATGATGATTTTATCAAAGATGTTAGTTTGACTTGTTGTGGCAGGAAGTAAACAGGATTGCAAGTGTACCTTATTAATGAGCTACCAATGAGGTATGATTTGAAGTTATTTCAATTTATTTTAAATCTAATGGAAGTTATGTGCTTGGTACAGGATGCATACAAATGCATGGTTGATTGATTGAAACCGACTACAAGAATTAGCAACGTCAGCAAAAGGAATTGGAAAATGTAGCATTATGTTGATAAAGCATTCAGGAATAGGGTCATTGTGGGACACTGGTACCCAATAATGTCCATTGATGAGCATGCTATGACTAGTATGATGGTTTTGAGCCAGGGATATGCATTGGTTTTTGTATCTTCTGATGTGAGGAATCCTTGAAAAAGGATGGACTATCGGAGATGGGGGTACCAATGGAACTTGGAAGGTGAGTGATTGCATGGAAGGAGTTGACCAAATTTCCCGAGGGACTATGTAGCAGAGAAGGGAAGACCAAGGATGGATTTTTTTTGGTTATTAGCATTGTCAGATGGAATCAGATGCACATTGGTAGTGCACCATGGAACAATGAGTCGATAACTATTCACTGAGAGGACAAGTAGCGCAGGATTATAGCACTAGGCATTGGATGCAGTTTGACTGTGGCAGTGGATTCTGGACTTCCTAGGAAGGAGGTGAATACTAATATTGCTTGAAGGTGGAGGTTTGATCATATGGATACCCTTGTTGTGGATGTATACATCGTATATTTTTATTTTCTAGTTGAGAAAATGTGTATATGCGTATATTATTTTCAATATTGTATCAAGTTGGATTTATAAAGCTCCATAGATAGTATGGTTATTTATTGGTTGAAGAAAATGTGTGTGTATATGTGGTTATTGTAAATATCGTAATGCTATGTGTTTATTGTAAATATCATAATGATACGTGTTATAAAGCTCTAGTAAATGGTATTTTTTTCATGTTTCAGCAGTGGTCATTGTAAATACTGCAACGAGTTATGTTATAAAGCTCCATGAGCAATATGTTTTGTTTTCAGTAGTCATTTTCATTATAGGTGTCATCAAACACCAAGGATGGTGTTCCCCCAAGGTGGAGGGTTTTGTAACATCCCTAGTGAAAATTCCATGTAAAAATATATATAAGGCCACGGTGATGAGACACATATTTCAAGCTTAATGGCGGGCGAAACACCCTAATGTGTGTTGATTCAGTTTATTATGGCCAAGGAAATTAGCAATGGAAATGGCAAGGGCTTTGGAAAGGCATGAGGCATTTATTGGAATTTTATTTATGAAAATAATGGAAATTAGGAGAAAAATAAGGTGAAAGGTCACAGGTTGCATGTGAGGAGGAAAATGAAGGAAAATAATGGAAAATGAAGAAAATATAGGCCTCATTAATAGAAATCCTTATGAGGATCAGTGGGAAAGACTGGATCAATTCAGTTTTGGAGCTCTCTCATTATTCTCTCTCTCTCTCATACTCTTGGATACTTAAAGTTTTCTTGGATCACTCTTGGAGGGTGTGGCATACATGGAGTTTTGGAGCAAGAAGGCAAAGGAAGAGCAGGGAAGTGCAAGAGGGCATTGGTATCCGCGGATACAATGGGTTTTTCTTGCACGTATTGAGTTGCATGTATGTTTTCCTCACTATTTTTGACATGCATGGAACATGCATGTGGTTTCTTGGTCATGATCTATCACTGGCATGGAGGATTTCCTAGATTGATAGTGGATTTTCCTAGCCTTTCCATTTTCTAGATAGCCATGATGTTGTGGATTTATTTGCTTTGTTTTCTGGTTGGTTCTCATGTTTCCTTTAGCTTGGGTTGAGTTATTAGTTCCTCGAGCCTTGGTTGGGCAAACAATCTAAATCATTATAACGATGTGGGTTGAGTTACTAGTCCCATAGCCTTGGTTGGAAAAATGCTCTAGAGCCCTGTAACAGATTGGGTTGAGTTACTAGTCCTATATCCTTGGTTGGACAAACGCTCTGGAGCCCTTGGTGGGTTCACTTACTAGTCCCATACCCCTAGTTGGACAAATGCTTTAGAGCCCGATAAAAGTTGTGGGTTGAGTTATTGTTCTTGGAGCCTTGGTTGGACAAATTTTCTGGAGCCTAGTAAAATATGTGGGTTGAGTTACTAGTCCTATAATTTGGGTTGGAGTAAACACTTTGGAGCCCTAGAAGGCTTGGATAGAGATCAATATGATCATGGTTTTGTGATGTCCAACCATGAGGTGGAATCACTATTTGATTGGTTGAGGTGGATGGCCTCTGGAAGCCCTAGATGGTTTTCTGTTGATGTGTTATATGAGATATCACATTCATGCTTGGAATATGACGTGGGGGTGAATGGTTGAAGAGAGATTTGGCTCAGCAATTCTATGGTCAGGTAGAACGTGGAAGTCCCATCCTAGGTTTGGATTTTGCATCATTAATGAAAGGTTATTTTTACTTGTATTTCTATGAGTATTATGATGGATTATATTTCGTGTATATAGCTATGATTTCATGGATAATTTTTTCCTTATTATGTTGGTTATTTATATGTTTTATGGCAGCAACCATGTATGGGTCTCATCATGTTCTTACCTGTTATTGAATGATCAATGTATATATGAAATGGAAGCTAATGTGATAAGGAGACAATGCTTGATAGTTAATCTTAGATAAGTATGAGACCCCTATGCTCAGATCTATTATTTACACATGTAGGTTGCATATTTACTAAGTGTTTGACAAAATGCTTGTCATAGCCAGTATGGGTCCAGTCAAGGTCTTGAACAAGAATTTTCTTCAGTACTGTCATTTCCATGTTATTTTATTGATTTGAAGAGATGGTTCAATTTTGGGCAATGACCTGGACCTAAAAAAGTGGCTCAAATCTTGGAGTTGCTGGCATAGCACTAACAAATTGGGTCTCGATAGTTGTTAGCATAGCCTATGAGAGCGACTATAGGGTTACAATCGCATGCATGCCTTTTCATGGGAGTGACTTTGGGTTCCATCCATCTAAATGTTAGGTTAACTCAGGGGTTGGGTACCTAGAGTGGTGGATTAACTCTTCGGGGTCCTGAAACACCTGAGGGAGGTCTGTTTGTTGTGTTTCCTTTGATTCCATTTCCTTAATGTTACTGAGGAGGTTGAATCATATCATAGTAGCCTCTTGTCACATGTTTACCATGACGGTTAGATTGCTTGGGTAGATGTGGGAGGAGAGTGTTACATTTTCTTTTCCCCACATCTTTAGATTACTTAACTTCTTTAATAACATGGTTGGGGTATTTTCATCAGCAAAATTTTCAAGTAACAACCTTTTAAATCCCCTCCACTTTTGAATTGAGTTTGTAAGAAGACTATGACACTAAGTAGTTGCTCTACCATCTAAGGTAAAAGGAAATATTCTACATGCAACATCATCATAATTTACCTCGAGCATCTGCAGGTGTAGCTATAAGTTATCCAAGTTCTCTTCATATTTGAACGACTTATTAGGTTCATATTATGTTAACAAATTTTATGGGTGTCTTGTCATCTTATGTAAAATAATCGGAAGAGAGAGTGGGCTCTAAGTCATCAAATCCAAATCTTGATCTGCCATGTTCTTGTCCATCTGCTCCTCCTCCTCTTCGGAATCTGAGGAATCCTAATTGTGACCGCCTATCCCATGGAAAATGTCGTTCGAACAAACAACGTTATCCTTCTACACTTTGTTGTAATATGGAAGCCAATTTGGGTGTTCCATGACTTCCTTGGATTCTGTTAACTCTTCAAGAGTGAAAAAAAACCAGATCTTCCATTGTAGAAACCACTATGCTAGTAGGAGTTATTTCTTTTCTCTTCAGAAAATGAGGAATATTTTGTGCTTCAAGAATCATTCCAATAGACTACACAAATCAGCGGGTTATAGGTCAAATTTCCCAGATCTACTCATAAGTAAATTCACAAGTTGGTTATGGGCCTGACTGAGAAGATCCTCTTATTTCGGGAATATGATTTGGAGAGGTGATGGTAATGTTTCTACCTTGTTCGAAAGAATAATGATGTGAATGTGTAGATATATCAGCCATAAAAAAGAACTAGTTTCCCTCCTACCACCAGAAATGTTGGCAGTGTTGTAACTACCAATAGTCAAAGGGGTTTCCCCGATTTGTGGGCCCACCTCACACCATTTGGTACAGGATCCCCATCTAGAATACGACCTGACTACCCTCTACTTAAAGATTTCCCTTTATTTAGCTATCAGCAAGAGAGAGAATCACATATGTGACTTTGAAAAGCAAGTAAATGTGCCTAGTGAATGTTCAGTTGCAAGTACATCAAGGTTCTTCTACCGCGGAGGGAGGATAAAGTGAGACTCTAAGAGAGAGGTAATAGTAACACCCTAGCAAATACACACACAAACATGAAATATTTGTCTAACATTAATTAGAATAGTCCTCAAAGATGAGACAATCATTACAACCACTACAACGCATTCCCAATATGATAAGCACTAAAATAACCAAAATAGTTCAACTAATTTAATAAATGTGAAAGAAAACATGAATCATAAACATTTACAGAATAGTCTTACAAATATTCATAATCTATGCATGAAAAATTTGTTGTCCATCAGGCTTCAAATATTAAGTAAAAGTCCCAATATGCATGAATACAACAACATCACTTGCTCCAGTAGTGGAGCGTTGGAGCCACTACTCTCTCCCCAAAAGTACTAACTTTGTCTCCCTAGTGCATCTAGGAGAAGCCAAGGTGAAAATTCCTTTGCTTGTACAATGAGAGTATGAAAAATGTGTTGTCCATCAGGATTCAAATATTAAGTAAAAGTCCCAAGATGCATGAATACAACAAACATCACTTGCTCCAGTAGTGGAGCGTTGGAGCCACTACTCTCTCCCCAAAAGTACTAGCTTTGTCTCCCTGGTGCATCTAGGAGAAGCCAAGGTGAAAATTCCCTTGCTTGTACAATGAGAGTATATATATAACAAACGGGGTGATCCTTCACCTCCCTTGTGACTCTTGGACTACCCCAATGACAGTTTGACTTCCCTATTACTTTTCAACTCTTACATGACTCTTTAAATTTTGTACATGTCCTTTTGACTTCCACTTTACAATAAATTTTCAAATAAAAATATACATAATCAACAAAATGATGTGGGACATGATGACTTGTGACATGACATGACACTAATGACATGGAAATGTCAAGACATTATTTTTTGTTGCTTGCTTTCTGGCTTATTGAGGATTATCTCTTCTTCCACCTCCATATGGCTTAGGGATGAAGAGTCTTCAGTGTTATTACATCTTGAGTTGTTGTTGCAATCTGATGTCCCTTTGCTCCCTTCTGATTGATCAAATTGTATTTGCAACTACAGAGGTGTATTATAGCATGGTATTCTTCTTTGTATCCTTGTTCATCATATTTTCATAACACGATAGAGTACTTGGGCTTGTAATTCATTCTAAATAAGATGACATCAGTCTGATAAACTCCTAGTCTAAGATGTTGCATGATGATCCACTGACTAAGTTGGCACTGGGTGGCAGACTGAGAGAGAGACTCAAGGACTGCATAATTGCACATCTTAGACATTAAAAGGTTAGGATTGAGCCTTGAGACTACACAATGTGCATTTTAGGTTGGACCAGACTTGTAAATTATGCAGTTGAGGGATTCAAGAAGTTAGGTTGAGGGCTTGAGCACTGATTTTTCCCACTGCACAGTGCTAGAAGGAGATGAAAGCTAGGTGATTCTGAAATTGCATATTTCATGAGTTATAGGTTGAGGCTTGAGGACTATGAATACGTAATGTGCACATCAGTCTTGGATGGAGGTAAATATTGCGTAGTTATGGAGATCAAGGGTTATGCTTGAGCACTAAGATAATGCAGTGCACAATTATAGGAGGAAAAAACTACACATTTCATAGTGCCAAGAGACAAGGCTGCTACTTGAGGGCTGAGACTGCACAGTGCGAAGTTCAGGCTGGCTGAAAGAGGCTAAGTGGCTTGATCAAGGATTTTTCCAAATTTTGAGTGTTCCTTGTTGTTTTTTCAAGTAATCTAAGTGTGAGGTCATACTCAGAGTCTTGTTCAAACACAGGAATAACATACTTTCCTCAACGTGAAAACTTTGTGATGTCTAACACCATAGATACACTTTCTGATGACCATGACGACACTTGTGTGACAGTGATTGAAATTTTTGAAATGAGTGTGATAGATGTTTTCAATGTAAGAACAACTCATTTGCACAAGAATTATCTCCTAAACAAACCAAAACTAGCTTATGTACCATGTGAAACGCTTAACATGCTAAAAGATGACACTTTCATCTTCTCAGAAATAGGACCAAAACAGTTAGAGAAAATGCATCTAATGATTGTTAACATTCTTTATGACAATGTGTGAAGTCAAAGTAGGCTCCAAAATTTGTATGTAGGCCAAAATTTTGGAGGATGTTGTAGGAGTGAAAACAGATGGTTTAGAAAGGAACTTTAATGTATAAGCTTATGATTATTAGCCTTGCCTTTTGCATGCACTGAAGAAAAGTCGGGCCCTACCAGTTAGGGAATTAGCTCCACTCTCACAACCTGTAGACTAATTCGAATGTATTGCGAACCCAACCTTGATTTTATGGCCTATGTTATAAACCTATAGGGTTTAACATCTCAAGCCTGCCTTTTCATGTTGTCGGGCTCTCTTCTACATAATATTCCATAGGGACATAGTTCTTATAGGTCCCCACTCTCCCTGAATGCATAAATGATGACAGCCTAAGCTGACAATACCCACATTATCCAATTAAAATTGCATGTCACTGGTCCCAAGCCTTAATCACCTGATCCATTCTGAAAACCTTCCTAAATCAAGGTGTAATGCTCTTAATTAAGTTTTAAGGCCCCTTCATGTAATCTCATGCGGAAATGTTTCATTTGACTTTTTATAGACTAAACCTACATTAACCTTTCCATCGAGACTTTATACTCCACCTTTAATAAAATTTAATTAATCCTTAACCCTTATTACTTAACCCTCTAGTTAATTCTTAACATCTGCTCGTTTAACCATCCCATGGTTAAACTTTGGTTTAACCTGATTTAACCCAAAATACATTAATATGCTTTATTTCTATTATAACCTTTGTATAATAGAAATACACATGTAACCTTACCTTTTCACCTTCCCTCAGCCTTTGCACATTTACCTATGCTTACCATATTTGGGTTCACTCTCTACCGTTGATTTCACTCCATAGGATCAACAGTTGTCACGTGATCTCCATCCATCCTCCGTAACCCAAATAAATTTAAACTTGTATTGCTAAACTTTTGGGTCCACTCTTTCCCAAGCCTTATCAACTTCAATCTCCACTGTCGATCTTACCCTTAATCCGATGGTTGATGTCTTCCTCGATCAATAGAGCTACTCGGTGATCCTGCGATGTAGATCAAAACCCATTTGATCTGACAGTCCACAACGATATTACACGAAATCTTGTGCAATGTTTACCCACCCTTATGGAGCCGATAAGGATTATAAATCCCTAATCTATAAAAGTTCAGTTCCATTATGAGATTAACGTTCGATCACTTTATGACCTAATATGTGTTGGATATACAAGGTCATCAAATCTACGGCCTGCGGGGCTTCAACTGGTACATGGTTTAAAAACACCTTAAACCCCAGCAATTGACTGTGATCTAAAAGGTTGAATATGATATTGATGGCTAGGAGTGAGTGCGGAGCTTCAACCATGATCAATACATCTGAACACTCCTATTCCTCGCAATTGTTGTCACCATCGATCTAATGGATTTGTTGATCTGATGATCCAGATCTACTCCTCAGTCATTTTCTTCTGACATTAATATCCATCGATCTCAAGGATCTGATGGTTCCCGTCCATTGTTACTTCATTTCTTTGACCTTTACATGGTTTCTCAAATTTCTCTATGGTTTTGGGTTTACTTCACGGTTTCTAGTTTTTAGATGTCTTACATCACAACTTCCTCCTGAGCTTAACTTTGCATGCTCTTTATGCTCCCTTCACCTCACTATAAACTTAAAGGCTTCCTCCTATACTGTCGGTATGTGTAAATCCATAACACCTCTTTATTACTCTTCTCTTTATTTCGCCTTCGGATTCTGCACTGCAACCTATGTTACACAGAATAACTCAAGATCATACACAATCTATCTCTCAATTACTCAATACACACATATGAACTCAAAATCAAGTTGTTTGTATTAATAAACAAGTATTTAATAAGAGTCTCTCTCTCTTTGGCCTGATCTTTTAATCAGTGGCCTCTGTTTTCCTACCTACCCATAGGCTTACAATCAAACCTCTTACTGCTAACTTGACTTGACTAGCTAACCCTTGACTATGCCTTTTAGGCTTACATTTATACAAAAGGATTCTACAACCAATTCCTGGTTTATATCCATAAACTTCTCAACAAATTCCTAAAATCTCATCTTTATCCCTAAGGATCCTCTCTAATCCACAAAATCATGAACTAACTCATAATCTAAGTTTTACAATTAATTCTCAAATCTCTCAATCTCTCAAATACCCTGATTCTCTCATGTTCTCTTACATTTGAGAACATTTACAAATATGCATTAAAATACTTAATTAAATCCCTATTCTAGTTTCTATCACTCAAAACCTTAATAATTACATTAATTCAACGCTTAGTAAACCAACTTCCTTAAAACACAAGACCCCCTATGTCTACTAAAATACAATGATATTGTCTAGCTGAATGCTCCTGCATCAGACTCAATAGAAAACATTCATGATCTTCTGATCATGTGTCTTCATATGATGATAGAAAACCTCCAGGGTCCCAAAATTTAGTTTGTAGTTCTTTGAATGCTACTCACCTTTGTTGATGTTGTATGTTTGTTGTCTTCTTGTTAGGTCCCTATAATACTAGTGATTACCCCATTACTATTGTAGTTGTATCCCTTATTAATATTGTTGAGCCCTTATTGTCCCCATATACTGTGCCCCATAGAATCCCTCTATTGTTATTTTTGTGGCTTTATATTATTATTGTTAGGTTGGCTGGGTTATCTTGTGACTCCATAGACTCCTATATATAGAAAGGAGGTTTTGTCATTTGAATCATCCAAGAATTCTTCATTTGTGTAATGTAAAGGAGGTTGCCCC
>APFE030294405.1:12705-65301 GCA_000404065.3 Pinus taeda | reverse complement strand
CGTATATGCACACATCTTTCGTATATGCACACATCTTTCGTATATGCCCAGTTTCCGTATATGCCCACATCTTCCGTATATGCGCACATCTTCCGAGGTTGGCTTTGTGCACGTTCGTGCAGCTTGTTTGCCCGGGTCTCCCTTGTCGGTTCGTTTCGGTCGTTCAGGCGCACATGCAAAATCGTTCGGGCAGGTCATTTGAGGGCGCCCGTGTAAACTCGTTCGGGCGGGTCGTTCAGGCTTGTCAAAAATGCTAAGTTGTGACTCGAGGTTGGCTTTGTGCACGTTCGTGCAGCTCGTTTGCCCGGGTCTCCCTTGTCGGTTTGTTTCGGTCGTTCGGGCGCACATGCAAAATCATTCGGGCGGGTCGTTTGATGGCGCCCGTGGAAACTCGTTCGGGCGGGTCGTTTGGGCGGGTCGTTCGGGCGAGTCGTTCGGGCGGGTTGTTTGGGCGGGTCGTTCGAGCGAGTCATTCAGGCGGGTCATTTGGGCAGGTCGTTCGGGCGAGTCGTTTGGGCGGGTCGTTCAGGCGAGTCAAAAATGCTAAGTTGTGACCCGAGGTTGGCTTTGTGCACGTTCGTGCAGCTCGTTTGCCCGGGTCTCCCTTGTCAGTTCGTTTCGGTCGTTCAGGCGCACATGCAAAATCGTTTGGGTGGGTCGTTTGAGGGCGCCCGTGTAAACTCGTTCGGGCGGGTCGTTCGGACGGGTCGTTCGGGCGTGTCATTTGGGCGGGTCGTTCGGGCGAGTCAAAAATGCTAAGTTGTGACCCGAGGTTGGCTTTGTGCACGTTCGTGCAACTCGTTTGCCCGGGTCTCCCTTGTCGGTTCGTTTCGGTCGTTCAGGCGCACATGCAAAATCGTTCGGGCGGGTTACGACCTACACTAAGATTTCCAAATATCAACTAAACATATTTGTGAAGAGAATTGAGAAAATTCTAGAAGCCATGCTATATCCTACCATGTGAAGATACAAAATCTTGGCCCTTGTTGATCATAGACTTATTGGGCAACTCACTAGGATTTGGCTGTTTCACAAAATTATGAAAACTTGTTTGAAGAATACCTATAAGCCTCATATCAAAAGACACAATGTTGTTGATCTCGTTTCCCGTCAACGATAAATGTCAACATCCTAGGGACTTTTATATATTCTATGGTGTTTTTATAGAGGTGATACTCCTCTTTCACACACTCACATTTTCTGATTAACTCAAAAATGTGGAATTAAACATTCAACATATTCACCTTTGAGTGGACCATGTGATTTTAAAGAAAATAAATAAAAACAAAAAGAAGTAAATACTATCTAATTAAGTCATTCCATGGCACATATCCATTCACATATCATGAGGGAGACACATTTGAAACAAATACATAGACAAAAAATAAAGAAATTGCACATTAAGAAAAGTTAATACATAGTAATAATTAGTAATTATTTATGGGTGCTTTGAGAAACCTTAATGCCAATTGAAAAACTTTCTTCTAAGTGTAATGGATACCCCCTTCAAAGTAGGGTTGCAATCCATTCTCAATGCTAAAGGTCTAGCTTTTGAAACCATGGTTACTACCTACACTAAGATTTCCAAATATCAACTAAACATATTTGTGAAGAGAATTGAGAAATTCTAGAAGCCGTGCTATATCCTACCATGTGAAGATACAAAATCTTGGCCCTTGTTGATCATAGACTTATTGGGCAACTCACTAGGATTTGGCTCTTTCACAAAATTATGAAAACTTGTTTGAAGAATACCTATAAGCCTCATATCAAAAGACACAATGTTGTTGATCTCGTTTCCCGTCAACGATAAAAGTCAACATCCTAGGGACTTTTATATATTCTATGGTGTTTTTATAGAGGTGATACTCCTCTTTCACACACTCACATTTTCTTATTAACTCAAAAATGTGGAATTAAACATTCAATATATTCACTTTTGAGTGGACCATGTGATTTTAAAGAAAATAAATAAAAACAAAAAGAAGTAAATACTATCTAATTAAGTCATTCCATGGCACATATCCATTCACATATCATGAGGGAGACACATTTGAAACAAATACATAGACAAAAAATAAAGAAATGGTCCAAATATTTTAAAGAGCTCTAAAATGATTTCATTCAATATCATAAACAATCATAGGAGAACATTCATGAGATTTCAATGCTTAATTAAAAGTATACGAAACCACAAATTCCATGCGCTCTTGGAAATAGCTCTCTATAAGAGTCAAAAAGATATTACAAACTTTAAGTTCAAATAGAGCAAGTGTGTAAAGTACTCTACAAAATTCCTAATACTTAAATGTAAATTGAATGCATTCATCCTTAAGGGACTAGAATGGAACTCGAATGGGACTCTTGAGGAACAATAAATGGTATATATTAAGCTAGAAGAAAGCAAAAGGAATGCAGACAGAATTACAAATGTATAACAAACTTTACAAAGTTGGATGATTTAAGACTAGGGAGAAATAAATGGGAATTGCTTCAAATAAAATATAGAACACTCGCAAAATTGCAGAAGGATGACCGACTTAATGAATTATCTATCCCTTATAGCATCAAATGTTGGAGTATACATTAGTCTTTGCATATTTGTTAATCTAACCAATGGGGAAGTTATTCAGGATTAACAATTTCATTTAAATATTTTCTAAGCCATTCTTTAATATAATCCATAGGAAGGACGATTATGTCGTGTCTTACATCTAATGCAAAAGTATGCTCATATGTTTCTTTTGTATTTGAACATAATTGATTGATGACTGATAGTTGGTCTTCATTCTCATTATTATATGTAACTAACCATTTTTTTATTTCTTCCTTCAAAGAATTTGTTAAGTTGTCGAACTCATTACCCCATAATGTCTTAATAACTTCCAATTCTTGTAGCACATCTTTTGGAACTAACATGGAGTCTGTAATCATTCTTGACCCTTGAATATCTTCAACAACTTTAATACATTTAAAGAAACTATTGCTTCGTTAGTCATTAATCTTTGTACACTCAAAAATAGCATCCTTTAACATTTTGATTCTAGCATATAATCTTGCCTTTATCTATTTTATTTGCTCCCCATTTGAAATCCCTTGTTGGGTTTTTTGAAAGTCATTAAGGGTAGAAATTCTAGTAATAAATATCATTAAATCACTATGAGCAAAGTGTTAATCATGTTCCAAGTCCTTTAGCAAATAATTTGTAAAAGAAGAAATCTTTGAGAGAGCTTTCTTAAATTTAGAAATAGCTCCCATGCGTGTTCAGTAACTATTAGTCACATATTGATATTGTCTATGACTTAAGTCCTAATTCCATTCAATGGTTTTATTGCATTCATAATTCTATTTAGTGTATTAAGCGTGACTGTTGGTACAAGTTCTAGGTTTGGGATAGCTAAAGGGTGCATAAATGAAGGTCTATGGCTGAGAGCTTCTTCAAGTTCATTGATCTTCCTCTTTAATCACATGTTCTCAATTTCTTGCACTATGTCAAAATGTGTAAGCGTGTCCCTTTTAGCCATATGTAATTTAAGAAGTCTAGTAGGTCCAACTCCTAAGACATCTACTTTCGACTTTCATTTCTTTGTCACCTTCTTGTTCCTAATATGCACCTTCTCAATTTGTAACTTCATACTAGCCTTATCATAATGAGTATTATGCATAGTAATAATTGTTCTTCAAAAATGGTTGGCTCCTATATAGTTAATTATTCTACTATTCTTTGAATTTCTATTAGACATAGTGCTACCCAATCGAGGACTACAATAATATTTACTTTCATGTCGGTGAGCCCTTCTGCTTGTTTTGACTATTTCTTACTAGAACTTATATTACTTCTTGATGAGGTAACCATGGTATGGGATTTATCCAAACTACCATGATGGGGTGGTTCTTCACCATCATCTCCATTAGAGCATCATTCATTACTCTCTCCATAGGTTATAATTATCTCTTTTTTTTAGGGCCTAGGGAGGGACTCCGACGAGTCTGTGGGGCTTATAAGGGTTATACACTTGTAGGGTTCTTCCCTCTTTCCTTGATTTTGGTATTCTATTCTAAAGTGGAATTAACTTTTGTGATTAAATCATCATTTATTCTCTTGGAAGAATTTTCTTGTAAAATTCGAGTTCTTCACACTAATTAAGACAAGGAATGACTTTTGATTTTATAAATTCGAGTTCATCTCATCATTATAATATCTTAGTTTTATTCTTCCTCATATTTCTTTATCACGACAAAACTTTTCATTAAATATTATGTCATTTTAGCTTGAGCAAAAAGTGACTTTGAATAAAGTGAAAAATAATTTTAAGAAACCTCTTACTTTCATAATACTTATCCATATATATAATATACATAATCATATCCATAATTTTAATAACAAAAAAAACTTGTTTAGTTTTATAATAAAATAAGATTTATTAAATATTAATATTTTAAATATTAATTTTTATATTAATCAAAAAGTATTTATTATATTTTTTCCAACCCATGGCTTAAATATAATTTACAAAAAATTAAATAAACTTTCTATAAAAATATTTTATTAATTAAAAATAAATAATATACAAAATTTCTAAATAAACTTTTTATAAA
This sequence comes from Pinus taeda, assembly GCA_000404065.3. Taxonomy (NCBI): domain Eukaryota; kingdom Viridiplantae; phylum Streptophyta; class Pinopsida; order Pinales; family Pinaceae; genus Pinus; species Pinus taeda. The sequence goes on along the minus strand of APFE030294405.1, from coordinate 60,702 downwards.
AAAATTATAACTTTTATACCTTCACTTTATTATTTAAAAATAAATTTAAAGTAGGAACTATATCTCAACTAATAACAACATCTTTTAATTGTAATTCTTATATTTTAGTTTTTGGAAAGAATTAATATTTAACGTAATTAATCATTATTTATAAGTGAGTTAGGGCATAGTTTTAGTCTTATCAAATATTATGAATTCTAAATAATTGAATTTATTTGTAACGATGATGTAATGATGCTAAGATTAAGATTATTTGGAACAAAACTTCCGTTATAACCTTGGACATTGATATTGTTTGTTTTTATGGCCAAGATAAGAGATATTTTTGGAACAAAACTCGCATTATAACCTTGGGATATTGATACTATTTGTTTTAAGGAGAATCCTACCTCGATAACAAACCCACAACTAATGATCCTCTAAACTTTAGGTTTTGTTTTTTGTTTTTTCTTTTGGTTGAAGTAGTTCTATTAAATGCAAGGAGAAAATAACAATAACGCAGAGATAATTTTCATTATTTTATTAACGGTTTTTTTTAGTACATTAAAGTTGTAACTAAAATTAGATGTTGGCATTTTAAAGACATACTTAGCACCTGGAAACAATTTTTGGAAAAAAAAATGATGTATTAAAAAGTCTAAAAAATACAAAGATTACATATATTGAAACTGTCCTTGTAGCCCCTTTATAGATAAAACAATGGCTAAAGTTATATTATTGTAGCCTAAGTCATTTAAACTTGCTGGAATGTTTAGCCTTCAAAGTAGCAGACCTAGTGGGTTTAGTGAGAGCAACGCTAGTTGAGCATATATGCTCTATGTATTGTTTGCGTGACTTGAACCCACGTGCTTTCAAGTCCTTTGGCGTGATTTTGGTCCTTTTAACCATAGCATCAACATTTATCTTTTTTGTTTTCTGTGGAAATTAAAACATTATCAATAAATATCAAAATCCACATAGATATAATGAAAATATGCTGACCATGTAACGAATATGAAAAGACATTTCATTGACTAGCTATCAATAAATATCAAAATCTATATAGATATAATGAGAATATGGTGAACATGTAAGGAATATGAAAAGAAAATGCATTAACTAGTCATAAAAAAATACGTCAATGTTATTATGAGCTAAGATATGTAGTATATAACTTACCTCTCCTAATTTATCTTGAAGTCTAGGTGAATGCCGCAATGGTTGAGGAGAATGTGATTTTTGCTGAGTATCATGTCCACCATCATACATGTGCAAAGGTGTTTTAGGAGATGTATATTCATTACTCTGAACATTAGATTATACATAGATATAAGTATGTGAATCAAAAAGAATTAAATGTAAAAATATGATAAAATTATAAGAGTATAAATAAATATAGTCTTACCTTGCATTGTGACATTGGACATGAAGATGGTTGTAGCATTTGAACCATTTCATTTCCATTCTTCTTAAGGCTTCTACAAGGGGTTTTCATTGATTGTGATGGTTCAAAGGGAACACCTGCACCATAAATAAGAAATAACACACACGCACATAATAAAAAAAAATCAAAGATAAGGATATATAATACAGAACATCCATTTCTCATCGCATCATTATGGTAAAACATAACAATTTATATATTAATATTTTCGGTGGAATAGGTTATATGGATTAAAAACTTACTGGCCCAGTAACCCCTTGAAAACCTTGAAATCTAGGTGAGCGTCGCAATGGTTGGTGGCATGAATTTGGGGAATTTTGTTGATTAGGCTATGCATATCAATAACAATGAGAAATTAGTATACAATTATAATAAATATAAATATTATTTAATGTTAAAATGTCTAAAAAATTAATATATGCAAAAAAATGGACTCAACTGTGTTGTCATTGTCCTGATTGGTTTCATCAAAGTTTAATATATGGCTATGCCCATCTGATCCTTCTTCCCCCACATCATCGGGAACCTCAGTGCTTGCTTTCTCTTTTATAGCAATATCTATGCGCTTCATTGTCTGCATGCGTCTACGAGGTAGACTCTGATCCCAACGTTGAATTTTTTCACAAATCCTTTGCTTTGAAGTGTCATTAAGCTGATCAAATGTAGCAACTGACTGTGAAAACAAGTTTCAATGAATTTAGTCCACAACAATAAATTAATATTAATAGAAAACATATACAAATAAATACTAATAAATACTTACAGCTGAAAGAATTTCTTCATTGACAATATTAATAAAAAATCATATACAAATAAATACTAATAAATACTTACAGCTGAAAGAATTTCTTCATTGACAAATCTTTTATATGCTTGTTGTCGTGCACGACATAGCCTTGCATCTAAGTCATATTGTATTTTGGCATTTTTCCTTTTAACTGCACTTGTTGATTTGACCGCCCATGTAGCATTTGCATCTCTTGCTCGACCTCTTTGACGTGGAGGAATTGGTGGGAGATTGTGGGTGGTAGCGCGATGATGATTAAGGGCAGATAGCTTAGATCGACTCAAATTCCCCGCACAGCCACCAACAAGACAAGTGAACACTTGCTTGGTGCCTTTGATAGCTACCTCCCATTCATGTCTAATTTCCTCCATTTTCTTACTTCCTTATAAATGAATATGTAAACAACAATGTTGTTAAAAACATCATAAAAACACATTAAAATAAAAATCAATATTCATATCTATTTTTTTGTGGTCACTGTTGCACATCCGGCAAGGACAAAGTCTGTAAGTGCTTTCATCAACTGATTTTAGTCTGATTTTAGTTTAACGATTATGTTTTTTTCTTTGGAATTTCTTGAAAGAAAAAAATTGCAAGGATTTTAGTAAATCTAAATAAAAATTATGTGTACTGCAAATTTTTGACAGTGTTAAATTTATTTCTATTCTAAAAATATAATTCAAACACTGTATTTACAAAAATAAATTTTTTGAGATTTTTACCCAAATCCAAAATTCACTATAATAATAACATGTTTAGATCTTTGTGGGATATACTCCAGACAATCGAAAGGTGAAAACAGAAATAAATTTTAGATTCCATGGATTAGTTCTGTTTTGTGATTAAATTTCCTGTGAAATTATATTTTTAAGAGTATTGAGTTGATTTTGAAAATGGACAGCTTCCGTCTCAACACCAGCTATTGTTTGCATCTCGTTGGGTTCAGTTTTATTAGTATGTATGATCATTATAGCTCTCTATTGAAAGGAGATCATCTAAAGTTAAAAGGCAAAGCAAAAATAATTTCTGCATGATTTAGCTGTGTTCTGCATTCTGCCTAGAGTAGAACATATGGTCAGCTGAATATAAAACTAGAGATTGCTCATTCTTGAGTAAAGAGGGATGATGTATTTGAAATTCCTTATAAACGTCAGATCAAATCTCTGGTATTAATTGATGTGTTTGGGTAATTCCTTTGAATTCCTTTCCTCGTTGATGATTTCGGTATTACTTTGGGAAGATATCTTTACTAGGCCCATCCATTTGCTGCAAATGTTTATCAAAGTTATATTGATGTTTTGGAGGCATTTCTTTTCTACTATAATGTAGGAAATGTTGATTGGGTCTGCACGAAGGGGAGCTTCAATTGCTTACTGTTGATCTACGATGATCTGTATCCTAATGTTATTGCACATTGTAGCAACACTAACGAAAATGTGAAAAAGTAGTCTTTCTGCCAAACTGAATAAAATGAATATATTTTTAAGCAACTCTAAAAACCATTGCTAACGAAATTAAAATGATAGTAATATAGCTGATGGCATTTTTTGATGCACCTACAACCACATAATACACTTAATTCAAAATCAATCTACTCAAATTTGTTGGATCTCTGTGTCTGTCAATTGAATCTAATGAGTAGGGCCTATGGTTGAATTTTCCCATCGCACTCAAGCAAGCAACTTTTTTCAGGACACTCAAGCAAGCAACTTTCCCATGCACTTCTCATCACATCGGAAAATTGTTTGTGTTTCCGATTTTTTAACTTTATGGATTAACTAATGATAATTTTCTCCACGCACCTCTCATCAGATCTGAGAAAGTGTGCTTTTTGATGCTCGTAGTTTGTGATTTGTTTGGTACGATTGTTCCACATTGATACACATATTTCTTTGAACTTCCATATCATACATTTGACATATGTTTTTCATTGATTTGATTGTACTTTAAGGTTGATTTCCATGTATATATAAATACTCGCATTTTTTTATCTGGTGTGTTTTCCCTTCTGAACCTTCAGAATTTGTCTAAATGATTTTTCCATTCTAAACCTTCACAATTTGTCGAATGATTTCTAATAAAGTTATCTATAGATATTTAGAAAAATTATCCTTAGAGAATTTTGCATGGTTGATTGCATTCTATCAAACAAGTATGGTTGATTGCATCAGCCTAAGCCATTTACTAAAGGGGATGCGAACAAAATGGGTCAAGGTATTATTTCTCTGGATCATATCATGGATTTAAGAATTATATCAACATCAATATGTGTCGTTTGATAAGTCCCTGCCTTTAAATATTGAGGGTTTCACACCATATATCGGCAGCAGAGTTTCGGTCTCAGAATGAAACTGTCGAATGGGCTATTCATGTTATGCTGCCATTAGTTTTGGGGTCGTATATATAAACGAATTCTCATGTGGCGATTTTATAAGAACCCAAATACCGGATTGGGACGATTCCTTAATTACATAATATTCCCGGATTATGCAGATTGATACGCAGGTCAGACCCGCAACCGATGAATGGTCCGTCATGATCAGCGGATTCTCCAACGATCGGGTTCAAAGCTTGTTCTCCAGAGATTGAGGTCGAATACAAAATATATGTGTAGTTTATAAATGCGTTGTTCGAACTACAGTCAAGGAATTTATGACCCATTAACTAGCTAGTTATTTCAGCGAAAGATTTAAGCAGTGCTAACCTTGCAAACCGCTGCTCTCGATAACCAGTGGCCAGGTGCTCCAGGTCTGGTCTGTTCTGTTCGCCGAATTGAACTGCAGATAATGTTCTCTCCTGTTCGCCGAATTGAACTGCAGATAATGTTCTCTCTGCAGATAATTGAAGGCTGGAGGAGGTTGGTGAGCTCTCCCGTTCGGCATTAATCCTTATCTGAACGGAGGCCACGCGCTATGGATTCGGCGGATCTGCCTCAATACTTCATCGGCGCCATACTTCATCAATACGATGTGACCGGAACTGCAAGGTTGGCGGCGGGCAGGGTCGCCGGGGGCTTTTCGCTGGGCAGCCGGAAAGGTATGGTCCATGCCGTCGCCGGGCTCTGTGAGACTCTGACAGAGGTACCCTCCATAGCATTAACTTTGCTATGGAGGTGGAAATAGGAATTGCCGACATTTACCCCCTAATTCCTAATTCGCAGGTTTTGGATCAACAAAAAAAGATTGATTGATTGATAGTGGCTCCATTTGACTGAAAGAGTCTTGTGTTAAAGCTGCAGCCTCATAATCTTTAGAAAATGAGAAAAAATATGATTAAGTGGTATCAGAGCTTGGATCCAGATTCTATTATGTCGAGTTGAGTTTGAGGGGGTGTTGGAAGAATTCTAGTGGGGATCTTAGTTACTGGTTTGTAAAGTTAAACACCTGCAAGTTTTGGTGTAACGGGCAATAGTGACTCCAACACATAAGAAGAGGAATTATGACTAACAAAATTATAATAAATTTCCCAAGAAATACTTTTCATTTTCAATGATTTTCCATAAAATTTTGACATTAATCTTAATAAAAATTAATCCTCGCAAAAAAACTAATAATTTACACTTACACTTAATATTAATATTATTAATAATATATATATATATATAAATTCATTTCAGCTTTTGTCAGAAGTAACTTTTCTTTTCCGAGTAGAAGAGACGACCGCTATGCATTCTACAGTAGTAGCCAATATTTTCAAACAAGACAAGAATGTACAAAGCTATTGCAAACAATCAAACTTCAGCCAATAAGCTGGAGCTGCACACTAATAAAAAAAATTGGCGTCCCTGACCTTTGCCAGTCTTCTGAATAATGGTAATATTTCATTATTTTCCCTTGGATCAGTCTATCATTTCATCTTCCTCCACTACCAATCCCAGATGTTCGTTGATAGGACAACTACTGAGGCCCTCTTTTCTGAGTCGGCACCTGTTGTGCTGGATGGAAACTGTCTCTTCGTGGGCAGATTAACTTATTTTCTGCACCGGTGGGTCCTTTAACACATCTGGATTGACAGACCCTAACCTCAACCTTATCTCATCATAGAATAGAATGGCCCATATCATCAATTCATTTGCCCAATCCTGTACTTTGTGTCACTCTTACGTCTACTCAACCCGCTAACACTCAACATGTGGCTGTTGCAGATTATGGGAGAAGTGTAGTTAACAGAGGTCTGACACGATTTCTGTGGACCACGTCACGTTTCTTTAAGAGTACAACATTGTCATAACTGCAGATATTAGTCAAGGACTCAAAACTGTCATCTTTTTACGGATGAAGCCTGAAGGTGATTTCCAAATAGCGACACTGGCCAGCCCGCCATTATCTAGATCCCTTCCTTAAAATAGAGACAAATACAACTACAGGTCTATCTTTTCTGGGGATTTATTCATTCAGTGTATTACTGTACTATCCATAGTACATACAATGTAAGCAAATTTACGAAAATCGTTTCACATATATTTTGCCATGGAACACATTTTAAATTACAATGTAATTCTGTGTAATAATAAATTTATAAATGATATAATGTTTATGTTTTTAAATTTATTTATTATATAAATAATTTAAATATAACATGTATATATTCAATTTTAATTAATAAATTAAATTATATGAAAAAAATGTTTTTTTTTTTTTAAAATCAAAATTTGCTGATGTAATTTGATCTTCATATTTTAAGTGTTTAAATTACAATTTTACATATCTAAAAAAAATTAAACGTGAAATTATTAAATTAGAAAAGTACAATAAATATAAACTTGGAAACCCCGGATGCGGGTGATTGGACGTGTGTCATGGCAAGGCCACATGACAGCCATGTGCCTCCGCGTGCCTGAGGCAAGACTTCATATCAACTCGCCGCCATGGAAGGTCGATACAGAGAGCGCCTGAATTTGCATTCAATGCAACATTGGGTGAAAGGCAGATATTGCAATTTGCAGTTATGGCGGACAGAACCCAAGGGAGGGAAGGTGTTGTTAAATTGTGTGTTGATCCGGGCCACAGGGTTCATTATGCTGTGCACCGATACACTCCACAGGACTCGGCTCGAGAAGGGAAGCATCTGCGCTCTGTTCGGGTGGGGCATCTGCGCTCAGTGGCATGGCGTTTGCTGTCAGTTGAGGGAGGTTTGCATTCAGTGGGATGGTGGCTCTGTTCAGCTAAGGGGTACTTGCATTACCAGTCTGCAATTTTGGTTCGGGGCAGTATCCTACCATGCTTCCGCCCTGAGCCTGCAATTCAACAAGGGCCCGCTGCTCCTGCAAAGATGGTTCGAAGGAGAGGACCTACACGAGGAAGGCCGTCTCGTCCTCCATCCTCAAGGCCTCGCCTTCCTTGCTGTCGTTGTCGCTGCCACGAAGGGGTTCAGGCCAACCCCATCCAAGTTAGTCAATTTTTGGAGGCAGGGGGTTCTAATCAGGAACCAGCCCCTGCACCTGCATTTGGCTCAGCCATCTTCACATTTGGCAACTCCATGGACAAACCATGTATCAATGCACATGTCTCTGTTTTGTTCATCGAGGAGCCCCAGGAAGATGAAAGAGATTCGAGGAGACAGGAGAAAGCCCCAGGAGAAAGCCCCAGGTGGAAGCTCAGTGGAGGAGGGGAAGAAACCGAAGGAGGAACTTGAGGAAGCCCCTAGCAGCCCTCAACACCAGAAAGCATCGACTTCAAAGGAGGACGATGACGACGAATGGGAAGCGATGTGAGAGAAATATGGGTGGTGTAGGGTGGTCGAGGAAAAGCCCCCGGAGTAGCACTCAGCTGGCTCATATCCTCGTCATCTAGCTCTGCTCAGGTTCTCTCATGGTTCATGGCTCTGTTCGTAATTTTCTAGTTTCATATCCAAAGCTTCTGCTTTCTTTTGTTGGTTTTTGCATTGCCTGTCAGGAAAATTGCCGAGAGCCTTATGAGGCCCCTGCGTGGGCAGTGCTGTTTTGTTTCTGCGCCCCTGCGAGGGCAGTACTGTTCAGATTTTGTGCCCCTGCGTGGGACTAATCTGTCTAGTCTGGTCATTTTGTCCCTTCATGATTAGCTCAAGTCTAGGTGCGAAGCCCCGGTGTGGGCATTGTTTTTTTATGCTGGGTAAACTGAGTCCAAATTGCCACAGTTGGCCATGGACACAATGATTTCATGTTTGTAAAAGTTTCACTGTACACATAATATAATAGCGTAATTTTACTGAGAAAAAAAAAATATAAACTTAGAAAAATATATCAAGTTTTCAAATCATCATCTTAAAACATATTAATGCTGCTTTATTTCATAACAGTGTTTGATATTAATAGGAATATATCTCATAACGTTTTACAACGTAAATAACTATTAAAAAACACAATTTAATATTTATTTATAAAAATAAAAAGGATAATTGAAATTGAAATTTAATATAATTAACATTTTCTAAGAGATAGAATTTGGTATTTGATATTGATTTGATTTGTTTTTTTTTCCTATTTTAGAAAGTTAATGTAAATATATCTTATAAATATTTTATGTTTTTTTATACAAATCTCTTAACTAAATAACATTTTCTATGATGGTGTTTCTCACATGCTAATTGCACACTTTTTAGAAGTATACATTTTTATATTAAAAGACACCCCATGGCTGATTTTTTTCTCCCAACTAAATAACATTTTTTAGGAGGGTGTTCCTCACATACTAAGTGCACACTTTTGGAAGTGTACATTTTTATACTAAAAGACACCAGCAAGGCTGACCTTTTTTTGGTTGGTCACCTCTGTTGAACCTTGAACTATCTTCTTTATGTTGGTTCTAACTCAGCTAAACTCACTTTATGAGTTTATATTCTCGTTTATATTCTCTTTCATCGTGTTTTGTGTTCTGATGCACTACCATTCTCTGCATATGGTTTACGTACTACCTCTTATATGTAACAACACTTCCCTTTTTTATAGTCTTATAGTATTGAATGGTTAGTTTTATTTTTGTGGAAAGCATGGGTTAGTTCTCCCTCAACCTTAATCTATGTTATAAAGATTTGTTTATTTATGCATACAATGGCAGAGCCTGGACTTATTACGATAATCACAATATTACTCGTCATGACAGGTTAAATATGTATGTACAACTTAGAAATTTCAACCTCTTTTGACTATTCACCAAGGTGTTGGGTATGGACACATTAATACAGTAAGGAATAATATTGATTCATATAGTCCACCACTGGGATATGTGGCTCCTGTGACATATAATATGATTAAATAAACATTAATTTTCAATCCTAAGGAGTTTCGTAATGTGGGCCCACTATGTCCCTCTATTAGTTTAACTATGGTATGGAGTGAGGGTTATGATGGTGGTGCACAAGTGATTGATTGCCACATCCCTGCTCCCATGTGATTTTTACATGGAGCAGTATTGACTCCATCGAACGGTTAGGATCTAACGAGGCCGCATCAATGGCAGAGATCGATGCTACGAACCCTAGCCTTGGTTTGATACCATTCATCCCTATTCACTTTGTTTTGTTGTTCACTTTGATTTTATCTCTTCCTGCTGGAGAAATGGTATCGAAACTTAAGGATGTCGTCTTGTGGCAGATGAATACTCGGACAATTGGTTCTCCTCCTAGTGTATGTGGCACTCACACCATTCTTCGTCCTATGGTTTAGTGGCAGTCAACAACTGGTAACCATATCGACCTTAGTTGTGTATTTAGAGTGTTATTTTCACTACTTCTGTGTTTGGGGTTCTCTACACTAATTTTCTACTTGTTTTTGTGTTAGGCACCTGCTCACTTCTGAAATTCAATCTTTAGCCTCCTTGTCTTGCGAAATGTCTAACTTCCAGGAGTGGTTTCCTTGCTAAGGAAGCTTGGAATGATAATGTAATCTGGCACACTGTATCATTGTTTTCTTCCCTTTTTTTTCCATTTGTACACTTAACAAATTATCCTTCCTGGTTAATGCAACACTGTCATCTATCTATTAATATTTTTCTAGGATTTAACCATAATGTTGTCGGTTGCACATGATTCACTCTGTTTCTTCAACTCCACGATGATTGGTTTTTTATACCCCAGGTAACTTTGAGGTTGTTGTTTTTTTTTCATTTCATTATTGCCTTTCGTTCTTACCCCTTTTCCACTTAAATTCCTTTACAGGGTAAAGGTCTTTCACCCCCTTCCTTACTATTTCCATACTAGTGCACTCCATTCTCTATTATTCGAAAATTTTCATTTCATATGACTATGTATACTCTCGTGTATTAATAATGGTGGTTGGTTGCTCTCAGGGAAGAAAGTCGGACTGAACCCATTATCTTCATAGGTATAAATATTTTCCAGCCTTACCTTTCGTTTCCCTAGATTTCTTTATCATCTCTCGTCTTCTCCTACTGCGTAATTATTTTTTATGTGTCGCTCCTAGAGGTATATACAAATACTTCTTGTTTTCACTATCACTCGGTCCAACAAGTTTTCCACGCAACCTATATTATCACAGGTTGGTCGAGGATGGCTCCATATTTCCCTTAGTCTTTCTGAGCGTTATGTACTTAGTAGCTGGTCCATCCGCAGAGACCACTTACGACTTCTTCTTTTTCAAGGGAAATGAGTTTGTTTGGCCGCAAAGACTGCCTATGCAGCCTAGCCGGTTTTTTTCCTTGTATAAAATATTTCCACCCTATTCAGGGCTTGCTATGCTGTATGTAATAAGTTTTTTTTCTATTTGCCAGTTACATACTCACTGGCTAGTCTTATTGTAATGTTCTTTTTTTCAACAATAAAAAACCCTTGGGATTGTAAAGGAATGGGTTTAAATATATTCTTTTGATACTCTGTGTATATATATTTTGCTTCTCATTGATATTATTTTTTCTGTTCTTTGGAACACCTCTCTTCAACACAATTTGGGCTTCAAGTTTATTTTCTTTCCAGAATGTTCATAAATGTATTACGGATCTATGGAATTTCTTTGGTCGTTCTTGCAGAATTTGCTAATATTTACATATATTTTTATCCCATCATTACTTGAGTTATTTCTTCTGAGTTGTGCTAGTATATTATAGAACAAAACTCCTGTTTGGCTGTGGCATTATATATTCTTATTTGGACTAGCTATTTGGCCAAATCTAAGACTAGCAGTAGATTTGGCATTCGCTTTAAATTTTTATGTTCACTATTTACTATGCAACATTTCACTATAATTCTGGTAATATCCACAGTAAATGCCTTAGACATAAACACTAGTACTGTATACTCACTTTGTACATATTGGTCTCAAATAATTTAAAGTGGTAACTCCTAATAAAAATTTGTAGGTAACAGTAAGCTAAACTGAACATGGTAGGCTTACTTATTTTCCAACTTATAGTAAACCTAGTACAGTGCCATAAAGTTCAATTTCTCTTTTCTTGAGTCAAGACAAACTTCCTCTGCGAATTAATTAAAAAATGACTCCCAGGTATACTAGTTTATTATTGTAATAGTCCTATAAGTCTCAACCACTCTTTTTTTTCCTTATTAACACACGCTCTATTGATTTAATTAACATCAACATAAAGGCATATTAGGTGTATGAAAAATTCAAAATCCCTTGAGCAAAGATCAACGTTGTTATCCCATGGTCGTATTGTTCACTCTTCTAGTTATCTCGCCATGAAACATAAATCTTACTTTACTCATCTCTATGCTTTGTCGACTTTCATATACATTTACGAGTCTCTAATAATAAAATTTACCATAGGTTCCTGGTTCTAAGTTGTATACCATGTCAATTCATACATTTACTCGATTACATACCACCATATCTACTTTCTGTATCTAAATCACAACCATATATATATGTTTTCTATCAGATCACTATCAAATTATACTCAAATACTTCTAATCAATGCACCCTTCAAGGAAAAAAAAGTACTTAGATTTTGATCAGTATTAACATATATTGAAATACTACTGACCAGTACACCACTCAAAGAATTAACATATATTGAAATACTACTGACTAGTACACCACTCAAAGAATAAACGAGATCAGATTTCTTAATTGTAAATGTGGTTGGAAATTGTATTGGGAAGAAACACTATCCTCCCAACCATGAACTCAAAGAATAAACGAGATCAGATTTCTTAATCGTAAATGTTGTTGGAAACTGTATTGGGAAGAAACACTATCCTCCCAACCATGAACTGATTCTCCAGTTCCCCTAGAGATTTGATATTTTGCCAACATAATCAACAACTTTTTTTGATTTGAGATAATGTATTTTATACATTGCTTCCCTAGTAGATATTTCCTTAGCGGCCTCATACTTTTCTTGGGTTTGCCAACACACTTTCGGAAACTTTCTTTCCTTCTTTTTTCTTTTTCTTTAAAGCGTGCCTTTATTTGCCATGGTTCTTTATTCCACCCATACTTAGCATCCTTCTCCAACTAAGTGATCTAGTGGATATTTCTCTCCCATCTCGTTAAATCTTAGTTACTACCTACTATGGATCTATAGGAGTCCTTTTTGGGGAAGATTTATTTACTCCCATCCACCAAGAATGGTTTGCCAATTTTTGGCAAGAATCTCTTTACTCGAGTGTTTCTCTCCCAAGTAATTTCCAACTTTCCATTTATTAATAAAAAATTATTTATTTCATCATAATACTTTACTATTCACCTATATTCCAACCAAGCGTGACTTCCCTGTCATTATGTCTAAAAATAATTCAGTGTAATTACAACAATTCATCAACATAAAAATATAGGGGTATTACATCCCCCCCCCCCTTTATTCAACACCGTCCTCGGTGTTCGCTATTCAATGGTTTCACTACTTAAATAGTGTGGATTTTGTCCTCTAACTCCCAAATAGCCTCCTCCAAGGTAAAGTGCTTCCATTGCACTTTAACTCGAGTGATGACTCGATTATTTTCTATCTAAGATGCAAATTGGATCTGCATGAAATCTCCTTCTAATTCCACTTGTACCAAATTCCAATCAATTATGTGAGAATTATCATGGACATATTTCTTTAACAAAGACAAATGAAAAAAATTGTGTACTTTAATATGGTTGGGCAATGTTGGCTGATATGTTATTGGTCCCACTCTGTCTAGAATATTAAAAGGCCCACAAAATCGTGGTGCCAATTTTGTACAGGTTCCGATTCTTAAGGTACTTTTTCTTGGTTTCACCCTTAAGTAATCATGGTCTCCAATCTTGAATTCCCTGTGAGTTATCTTCCTATCGGCATAACGTTTTTTCCTATCCTGTCCAATTTTTATGTCTGCCTAACTTTCTACATTATTTGTTCCATTTCATGCAACACTTATAGCCCCAATATTAGCTTGTCTTTGGGTTGACTCCATCTAAGAGGTGTGTGGCATTTTCTTCCATACAAATCTTCGAAGGGAATCATTTTTATTGAAGTTTGGTAATTGTTGTTGTAAGCAAATTCTGCTAAGTGTAGAAAATCCTCCCACTTCGTAGGTTTGTCCATGACATACATCCTTAGCATGTCTTCCAAAATATGATTAGTTCTCTTTGTCTACCCATCGGTTTCGAGGTGGTATGCAATGCTAAAGTTTAGTTGTGTCCCCATGCTTCCAAACAAGGCTCTCTAAAATTTGGAAGTGACTTTTGCATCCCTATCATACATTCTCATCTTTGGTACTCCATGTAATCTGAAAATATCTTTCTTAAAAATGTTGGCAATCTTTGTTGTTCCATAAGTGTTATAAACAAAGAAATATAAACACATAAGACAGATAGATGCACTTCACCAACAACTTGACACAAGAATCCTATGAAAGAAGTTCTGTATTATTTGTAATGTGTTGATGCTTCAGAAAATATACGATAGTGTTTCTTCGTACAAAAACCATAATCTCTTACTTCAAATGATGAAGTATTTATACAAATTCTAAAATAAAATATCTTGAAAAAATATCAAAATTTGTTACAAATATCTCAAATTGTATTACACAAATAGCACTGAAATATAGGACATTCAAAACCAATGAACCTATTTGGCACTATATTTATGAATTTCTAGAAGAGAAATTCGAATTTGATAGCAACTGTTATTTGATGAGGTGGCATCCAAGTCATTAACTGTCTTTGAGCTTTTTTCTCCCAAAATTATGAAAGATAAGGTCTTGTAATCCCATTGTATATCCAAAACCGTAATAGGTATTAGAAAATTGAGAGAGGTTTTTGTAAATGATGATATTGGAAACATAAACCTCGTTTTGTTTTTGAAAATTCATTTCCACCTGCTCAAAAAGTGCATTTGAAAACACTAGCTAAAAACAAGAAAATTCGGGAAAATATACCTGCAAAGATTCATCTGAATATCCCAAACCATAATAGATGTTATAAAATGAGAGAGTTTTTGTGAATGATGATGTTATCAGAAAAAACGTCTTTCCCTTTTTGGAAACTCATTCTCAGTGGCTTGTAAACCATGATTTAAATTACTGTTGTGTATAGGCAAAAAACATAGTTTAACTAACCATGAAACAAACATATGACGTGGAGGCGGGAGGTGACATGGAGGTGGGGGATGATGTGGAGGCACATGGTTGGTGGAAAGGAAGTGGGGTTCGTAAGGGTGATGTGGAGAAATGACGTGGAGGTGAGTGGGGAAAATCAGTCCAAGTGGCAGGCAGTGAGGGGTGCGGGAGTGTTAGCAAAGATGGGACGTGGGGACGACACTTGGCGGGAAAGCAGATTAAGGCGGGATGCAATACAACTTTCGGGGGGGGGAGTAGTATACGGTAGTTGGGGGGGGGGGTCCAAAATCACACAACACTAACACGTAAGGGGGTGGTAAACTGCTTTACGAACCCCCCTGTTGTTAAACGTTATTGTTTCAGGGGGAGTTCGAAACCTATTGTGGGTCATTGGATCGATGCTATGGGAGATTGGGGGACGTGAAATGAGGGGAGGTTAACATCAGAGAGCCCCACCATATGTTTCAGACGCATGAATAATAGCCCAAAGTCCAATCTTTGGATAACGAAGTGCTTCATACTTATTACATCAAAAATATTCATTTTTCCTATCCTAATGCTATTTAAGCAAATGAGGGTGCATTTAAACATGCAAACCCTATCAATTTTTCATTCTAGGGAGATTTAAAAATATTTATTTTGACACTAAACTAATCTAACCAACTACAGTAATCCAGATTATACAGTTGGATTAACTTTATTCACCTATTCTTCCTATCTAATTTTAGCCAAGATTAAACTTTTTGGCTAGGTTATTCACTCTAACCTAATTAACATAAATTGAAATTATCTTGAACATGATCAAACTGTATGTTTCAAGAAAAAATGGATTGTGGCATTTTAAACAAGATGCACACAATTTCATCAATTTATTCTTATACAAAGCGAGAAGGCTAGTAGTGGCACTCACTCTAGCATCACTTTCATGTTTATTCATTTTTTGTGGGGTTCATTTAACATTTCTTTTCTTTTCCTCCTTTTTCCTATTTTTTGTATTTGTACCCTCTTTTCATTTTTTATTTTCATTTTTCTATCTTTTTTTTGGAAATCATTTGCAAAATGCTATATTATTTACAATCTGAAATACTGTAAGAAAATACTCAATGATCATTGATCCTATAAATTATAGGACCCTAACAAAACCCACAAACTCCATGGTTATTTGGGAAATGGCAAGACTAGGAAATCCACTACCAATCCAGGCAATCTTCTATGCCAATGAATGATCATAACCAAGAATCCACATGCATATGCCATGCATGCCAAAACTAGTGAAGAAATCATACATGCACCTCAATACCTGCAAGAAAATCTGATGTAGTCGCTGATCCTAGTGCCCTGTTGCGCTTTCCTACTCTTCCTTTGCCTTCTTTCTTCGAGAATCCAAGTATGCCACACCCTCCAAGAGTGTTCCAAGTAAAATATTCATCTCCAAGAGTATGAGAGAGAGAAAGAGAGAATACAAGAGAGCTCCAAAACTGAATTAAAAAAAGGTTTAGCTAAGAGCTTACACTGACTAAGAGCTTACCAATTGATCCTCAGAAGCCTTTTTATGAATAAGGCCTCTATTTTATTCATTTTTCGTTATTTTCCTTCATTTTCCTTCTCACATGCAACCTGTGACCTTTCACCTTCCTTTGCTCTTAATTTCCTTTATTTTCATAAATAAATGTGCTAAAAGTGTCATTTTGCCTTTCCAAAGCCTTATCCGTTGTCTTTGTGAATTTCATTAGCCATAATAAATTGAATCAATACCCACTAATATGTTTCCCCCACCATTCAGCTTGGAATACATTACCGTGGCCTTATATATTTTTACATGGATTTTTAACCAAGGATGTTACAGAATCCATCCAACAATCCAGCTCATCTAAAACATGAGAACCCCATCACACCATGGTTATCCAGAAATGGAAAGGCTAGGCTGAAAATATTGTCACACCTAGCAAAACCCATGCCATGACACTAAAGAACCACATGCAATACCATGCATGCCAAATATAATAAGGAAATCACACATGCAAATCGATACCTGTGAAGAATCATGTTGTAGCTGCTTGATTCTAGTCTTCCTTGCTTGCTCCTTCCTTTCTCTTACATTCTTGGCCTTTCTTGATCCAATGCCAGAGTGCTCCAAGAAAAATCTAGCATCCAAGAGGAGAGAGAGAGAGAGAAGAATGAGAAAGCGCCAAAACTGAACTGACAAAAGGTTACACTGACCAAGCCTGGCCACTGATCCTCAGAAGCCTTTTTATCAATGAGGCCTCTATTTTCTTCAATTTCCATTATTTTCCTTCATTTTCCTCCTGACATACAACCTGTGACCTTTCACCTTCCTTTTCTCCTAATTTCCATTATTTTCATAAATAAATGTGCCAAAAATGCCATTTTTCCTTTCCAAAGCCATTTCATTGCCATTTCCTTTGCCAATTTCCTTAACCATAATAAACAAATGAACACCCACACTAGGATGTATTTCCCAACATTCAGTTTGGAATATGTGTCCCATTACCTTGGTAGATATTTTCCCTTTATTAACTTTTACATGGATTTTTAACCAGGGTTGTTATAGTGGTTTCCCCACTTTTTAATGACTTTCTTTTCGATATCTTGGATCTCCTAGTTGACACTCAATGGTGTTTGATGGTGGAATATTATGGAATAGGAGTGAATTATGGAGCATGCTTGACTGCTACTGTAGTCATCTCGACCACCAATACCCATCCTAGAGTGAGATTGCTAGCAAGGCATGGTGTCAGGTTGGGAATACTATATACTACATAGGAAGGAAAGGGAATGATGACTTGGTTATCCCACTAAATATTGGTTGTAGCCAAAGGAATAGAGAAAATAAGAGAATGAAAAATCAGAGCGGGAGTCAATCTCAAACCCAACAAAGTTCTGGGTGAGGAGAGAAGAAGCAAGAAACATTTGAGGAAAAGCCAAATTTAGGCAAACATATTTCCAACTTTATGTATTCAATTAAAACCAAAGTAGACTTAATACAATACAAGTAATGTAGACTATGGGGTACTAGTGGCTTAATGTGGAAAGCGCCATAATAAAATCCACTAAAATTACTTCCCATTTCCGTTCAGGGATGGGTAGTGGATTTAATAAACCAGCAAGGTGTTGGTGCTCTAGTTTTACTTGTTGACATTCTAAACTTTTTGACAAGTATTCTGCTACCTCCTTTTTCATGCCCGGATAGAAATATTCTTTTCACAATGTTATTATCATCTTTTGATATCCAGGATGTCCTGCATACTGTTTATTGTGATATTCATCTAATATCAGTTGTTTTAGGGTACTCACTGTTATGAAACCAGCTCAAGAAAAGATAGAAAAGATAGATCAACGCCTTAGAATTCAGCCTCTTCGAGGGGGCAACCTCCTTTCTATTACATAAATGAACAATTCTTGGATGATACAAATGAAAAGACCTCCTTTCTATATATAGAAGTCTAAGGGGTCATAACATAATCAGAGCCGACATAACAATAATAATGTAAGGGCACAATAATAACAATAGTGGGCTTCTATGGGGCACAATAGTTACAATATGGGCACTACATGGGTACATCAATATAATAAGGGGGTTGTACTAATAACAATAAGGGGTTACACTAGTAGTATAGGGGCCTAACATGCCCCTCTCCTTCAAAAAGCGTTGTCCTCAACGCTTGAGTAGTTCTTGATGCTTCTGCATAAAATTCTTGTCCTCCCATGTGGAATCTTCAACGGGTAAGTTCTTCCACTTGATGAGATACTCTGAAATTGATCGCTTTCGTAGCTGCCAGGTTCTTCTTTCTGTGACTGCTCCAGGTTCCAATATGATTTTTCCTTCCTCTTCAATTTCTGGAAATATTGTTTGAATTAGGATCTTTTGCAACTTTTGAATAAGTGGCCATACTTCTTCGTCCCTCTTCCATTCATCCCTTGCTTCGTTTATCCAATCTGGTTGGATAATAGAAATAGCACAAAACAATGCTTCCACATTCTCATCCTTGAAGAGTCTTTCCATTTGGTAGGGTCGCCATTTTTTAAGTGCATGTAGTATTGCCAACATTTCCTACTCATAAATAGCTTGCTTGAGATGTAGTAGTAAAAATACCAAATCACCTACAAAACATTTCACTACGATGTTGATCTACTTGTTGTTTCATTTGATTTTGCACTGAAGTGGCATTATCCTTTAAAAGTTGGAGAACTTGTTGTTGATGCTCGATGTGATCTTTTACTGCTTGAACCTTTTTCTTCTTGATATGTCCTTCTATGTCTACAGTTTGAGGAGTGATAATTTCTTCCAATCCTTTACAAGGTATGGTCGGATTCATTTCTTGATGCTCAATGTGGTCTTCTATCTTGATAGTTAGAGGAGTGGTAATTTCAACCAATGAATTACAAGATATGGTTGGATTCATTTCTTCTTTCTCGATGTGATCTTTCACTTCTTGCACCTTTTTCTTCTTGATATGTCCTTCTATCTTGAGAGTTGAGGAGTGGTAATGCTTGCCAATGCCTTTACAAGATATGGTCTGATCCATTCTTTCTTTCTAGGGTGGTCCTTGCCGTATATCCTCCTTCTTTGATGTTTCTTGATCCTTTCTTCTTCCCTTCATACTCTATGGTAAAATAATTTCTTCTCAACACACTTATGAACTTTAGTGCAGTTGCTATTCACAATTTGTAACAAAGCCCTTTCTCTTTTTTCTTCCAATTGTTGCTGTGTAACCCTTATAGGTTGTGGAAGGTAGGAGAGAAACAACCACTTCCATCTTCATAGTGTGAGGGGAGAATTCATTGTTGCCATAATTTACTTCTCTGTATGTCCACAAAGCCCTTTTACTCTTTCCAAATGTTGTGGTTTGCTCTAAAGAGGGTTTGCTCTTTGTATCCTCATAATGTGCTATCATTTCCTCTGTGAGAATTGACCACGTAACAAGTCGTTTATGAGAACAAAGCCCTTTGATACCCATAAAAATTGATCTGGTTCTAAATATGAAGATGCAATACATACCTTCTGTAACAGTGGTACACCATGTAGATCAAAATACTGCTCCATTTGACGTATCCAATTTACCGGATCCTTGCCATCAAACTTCCTCATCTTGCTTTTTCTTGATTTTAGGAGCTCGATATTGAAATGATGGTAACTTTGTACTTTCAAATATTTAAGATCTGAAATTATGACCTGTATTCGCCCTCTATGGCCTCTTTCCAATTCCACAAGTCTGACCCAAATTGGATTCTCCAAGGAAGAGTTATGCGAAATCTCCCACAGTGACTTGATTAGAGACTAGTTCAGTAGAGTGAACTTTTACGACGTGCCATGAGTCACTGTTTCGAACTTTGGATCTGAAAAATGCATAAAAAAAAATACAGTCTGTCCTCTTTCTGCACCTTCTTATGAAATTTCAATCCGATGCTCAGAAAGAAAGTTATGATGATTTTCCCCAAGTCACCTGTTTTGAGTGTAATTCAGGAGTCAGCAAAAAGGCCAACTTCCTCAGATTATATCTCCGAAAATATCCCGCGAAACGCTCTGAAATTTGGACCCAAAGTTCAGCGCCAAGTCTTCTCAAATGGGTTTTTTTTGTGACTTCTGAAATGTCACAGAAAAAAAGTTATAGCGAAAATGCCACGATGACTTGTTTGGAGCAGCGAAACCCTAGAATCCAAAGCTCTAATACCAAATGTTATGAACCAGCTCAAGAAAGATAGAAAAGATAGATCAACGCCTTAGAATTCAGCCTCTTCGAGGGGACAACCTCCTCTATTACATAATGAACATTCTTGGATGATACAAATAAAAAGACTTCCTTTCTATAATAGGGTCTAAGGGGCCATAAATAATAGAGCCGACATAACAAAAATGTAAGGCACACTAATAACAATATGGGCTTCTATGGGGCACAATAGTAACAATATTGGCACTACATGGGTACATCAATATAATAAGTGGGTTGTACTAATAACAATAAGGGGTTACACTAGTAGTATAGGGGCCTAACACTCACATTGGGAACATACAATTTATTTATGTAGATTAACAATTTTACAAAGTTCTCCACATACGCGAGAATTTCTGTCTGTTGCAATTTTTGTTGAATTTCCAGATATTTATGGTCTTTCGGAATGGAAATTTTAATCTTTTCTACATAATCAATTCTAATGCTGCTAAATGATATCCCCATTACGGCATGTGAATATCAGCTTAGTGCATCTGAAACTTTATTTTATTTTCCTTTTATGTGTTTAATGTCAAACTCAAATTCACTAAGAAAAACTAGCCACCTAGACTATGTAGCATTAAGATCCGGTTTGATGAAAAATTATTCAGGTTGATATGATATGTTACCAAATTAAAAATATAAAAATATAAAAATAAAAAAATAAAAAAACCCTAATAGGAAGTGTTGCCACATATTTAGAGCATGTATTACAATATCCAACACTAGATCATATACCACATAATTATTTTCATGTGCTTCAACTTTCTGGACTCATAAGATACCATTGAATTTTCTAGCATCAAAACTGCCCCCACCCTTCCAAAAAACCATCTATGCAAACAATAAATTTTGTATTCGGATCTACAATATGTAAAATAGGAGCTAATGTAAGTGATTGTTTCAATTTGTCAAAGCTTTACTGACATTGGGTTCTCCACTCAGAATTTATTCCCTTTTTCTGTAAGGATGTAATAGGGTAGGCTAGTTTAGAGAATCCTTCTATAAACCTTTGGTACTATCCTGTGATTCCCGTGAATAAGCGGAGAACTGACACATCCTTAGGTATGGTGATGAGAGGAGATTTTGGGGTAAGGCTAATTTCCCCTTTCTTTAGTAAATTTCGATCCTGAGGCCTATGGATTATAGCCCACAAACTTATCGGAAGCATTTATCAGCTTTAAACTCTGGGACCATTCAACTATCGGAATACATGGATACATAGGAATGCACATGGGAATTTACACAGGAAACCCGACCCGCACACATAAGGCTGGACTTTAAATACTTATACAACTCGCATTCATAAATCATCGGGTCCACACATCTGGTCCATCTCCTTTCTGCTGTCCTTCGTTATCTTTGATCTCTAATCGACAGGATCTCCATCATCCATTGCATTCTCTGATCCAATGACTATTGGTGCGTCGCTTAATCGACCCTTCAGAGTATCACAATTCCATCTCCGAAAATCCGATCGCCCATACCTTTGATCACCGATCAAACAACTTGCACGACAATCCTCCATGGTCGATCTTCCTCCATCAGATTTGATGGTTGACATTGATTTCGGGAAGACACCAAGCACGAGGATTAACAACCCGATAAAGCGGTTTCCTCTCTCCTCCTCACTTAGCGCTACGTGTCCTCCACTGGATGGAATTGAGGGACTACTCCTTTTTACCACTTATGGTTTTGTGGCTGCCAAAAATCCATTTACCACCTTTGAAAACTGCTTTCATTGTGTAACACCCTCACATCTATGCCATGCAATGGCTGTCAATCTAAATGATCGATGGTTCTCGTTCTTAGTCATCTATGCCATTGACCCTTTGTGTATTGATGGATTCTATGTTAAAACACAGATATTCCACACTTTGAAAACACAAGACATTCATATAATTGACATTGTAGATCGCCATCGATCCATACAGTGATCGATGGTCAATTAACACACTTACAAATGGCATTAACTCTATATATGAAATACACACACAGGCTATCTATATAGTCATACACAAACGCATAAATCAACACTAAACACACACTTTTATATTATATACAGAATGATTACAAGCTAAGGCATTTTAGCCTTAGAACAAACTCCCTCTCAACTACATTGTATCTATCCCTATTACACAATTCCTATTATTCACTCCCTGTCTATCTCTCTCTATTCAACACGCAGGTTCATCATATATATAAGAAATATTGGATTGGATCATGAAAGGATCCGATCAGATCTCTCCATGATTTCCTCTAACAAAAGCCCTAAAGCTCGCTATATGCATACATATGGAAGATTACATTAAATGAAGTCTTCTTGAGACTTTTACCCGTTCCATCAAACTAGCTCTATTTGAAATAGAATTTCCCTAGTTTGCTCCGATGGTCCACGTCATCCTCCTTGATCTGCCTTAGATTCCTTCTTCAATTAAGAGTGCCAGATGCTCCTACATAAAACTCCCGAGGCACAAAAATTTATGACCTCTTGGTCATATGCTTCTCCTTATCCCTTAGCAATTCTACCCACTTCTCAGTGGAACTGCCTTCATGATCTTCTATGAGCTGCAACCAAACTCTGCAGTAACATTCTTCCTCTGCTACATGATACCTCACTAAGATTTCTCCTATGAGCTTTAGTCTTTTGGCATCCTTCTGGTTCTCTCCTCTGGAACCAATTGAGCACACCTTTCTCTAGGTTTCTACAAGGCTTCTCATCTTTCATTGTTGCTATCTGCATGACAGTAAGCCCATAAACTCACCATACTTCAATGGTTGTACTTCTTCTCCTTTTGCTTGCAAACTCTTCCTCCTTCTCGTAGGAAAATCTTTTCCCTAACCTTTCCCTGCTCTGATACCAAATGATGAAAGGAGATTTTGGAGGATACCAATTTCCCCTTTCATTTAGAAATTTCGAACCTGAAGCCTATGGGTTATGGACCAAAAACCTATCAGAAGTGTAAATTGAACCCTTTAAGCCTTTAAACCAGGACCACACTTCATATCAGAATACACTGGAATTACACAGGAAACACAGGAACAAGTGCCCAAACACATAAGGCCAGACTTCAAATATTTATACAACCCGCATTCATAAATCACCGGGTCTGCACATCCGGCCCATCGCCTTTCCGTTGTCCTTCATTATCTCCGATCTCCAATTGGCCCGATCTTCACCATCCATTGCATTCTCTGATCCAAAAGCTATCGGTGCATCGCTTAGTCAGGCCTTCGGCGTATCATAATTCCATCTCCGAAACTCTGATCACCCATACCTTCGATCGCCGATCAAACAACTTGCACGACAATCCTCCACTGTCGATCTTCCTCCATCAGATCTGATAGTTGACATTGATTTTGGGTAAACAATAAACACGAGGACTAACCACCCGATAAAGCGGTTTCGTCTTTCCTCCTCGTTGCTACATGTCCTCCACTAAATGGAATCAGGTGACTACTCCTTTTTACCATTTATGGTTTTGTGGCTGCTGAAAATCCATTTACCACCTTTGAAAACTACTTCCGTTGTGTAACGCCCTTGCGTCTATGCCATGCAATGATCGTCGATCTACATGATCGATGGTTCTCATTCTTAGTCGCCTACGTCGTTGATCCTCTATGTATTGATGGATTCTATGTTAAAACATGGATCTACCACACTCTAAAAACACACGACATTCATATAATTGACTTTTTAGATCGCCATCGATCCATACAGTGATCGATGGTCGATGAACACACTTACAAATGGGACTAACTCTATATATGAAATACACAGACAGGCTATCTATACAATCATAGACAGGCACATAAATCAACACTTTTTCTATTATATATGGAACGATTACACGCAAAGGCCTTTCAGCCTTAGAATAAACTCCCTCTTGACTACAATGTATCTATCCCTGTTACACAATTCCTATTATTCACTCCCTGTCTATCTCTCTCTATTCAACACGCAGGTTCATCATACATATAAGAAATATTGGATCTTACCACTGAAAGGATCCGATCAGATTTCTCCAAGATTTCCTCTAAAAAAAGCCCTAAAGCTCGCTATATGCATACATATGGCAGATTACATTAAATCAAGTCTTCTCGAGACTTTTATCCATTCCATAAAACTAGCTCTATTTTAAACAAAATTTCACTGGTTTGCTCTGATGGTCCACATCATCCTCCTTGCTCCGCTTTGGATTCCTTCTTTAATTAAGAGTGCTAGATGCTCCTGCATCATATGGGTCAATTGAATATATCTCTAACCTTCTCAAGATCAACAAATAGTCCCTCTTTTGAAATAATGTGACCCAAATATTCTATTCTATCCGTATAAAACTCACATTTAATAAGTTTAGCATATAGGTGATGTTCGCTTAAATTTTGCGCACTAATCTCAAATGTTCTTTCTATTCCATTTCATTTTTGGGATACACTAAAATGTAATTTGTAAATAGCAACACAACTTTATCAAGGTACTTGTTAAGGAAATTGTTCATTAAGCACATAAAGGTTGTTGGGTGCATCAGTAAAACCAAATGGTAACTCTACAAATTCATAGTGACCATATGAATGTTTGCATCCTTTATTATCAATTGGTGATACCCAGTCCTTAGATTAATTTTTGAAAATATAGTTGCGTCCCTCACTTGATCAAACAAATCATCAATACTAGGTAGTGGGTATTTATTTTTCATGGTTAACTTATTTAATTGTTGATCATCGATGCACATTATGAATGTGCCATCCTTTTTCTTGACAAATAACACAGGAGCCCGCACAGTGAGACATTGGGTCTAATATAACCATTATCTAATAATTTATGTAGTTGCATCTTCAATTATAATAACTCCAGTGTACTCATTCTATAAGGATCTCTACATACTGGGGTAGCAAAGGGTACTAGCTCAATGGAGAAATCTATGTTTATACGGGGAGTTAAACCTGGGATTTCCTCTGGAAAAACATCTTGAAATTCCTTAATGATTGGTAGTGTCTCTAAATTTTTTTCTTATGTTTTTTTTTCATCTGTTTCCACATGCACCATCTATATTTGACACCCTCTTCTTGCACTCCCTTTCAGCTATAAAGCTAAGATTTGTCTAATCGATATTTATTTTGGTATGCCTTTAATTAATTGAGTTTTCTCGTCTTTATCCACACAACTTATCATTTTCTCTAAATAGTTTATGATAGATCCATGTTTCTCCAACCAATCCATGCCTATTAATACATCATAGGACCCTAAAGGAAGGATATTTAAATTTATCTCTGTCGAATAACTATTTAAATTGATGGTGTATTGTTTTACTTTATTAGTTACTTTTCTTTTTGTGGCAGTTGCTAACTGTACGCTCCATGTAGTTTTAAAACTTTTAGGTTTTAATTTACATGTTTCCACAAGCTGGGGACTAATGTAACTTAAACTAGCCCCTCAATCAATTAAAAAAGAAACAAATTGGTTTAAAATGGTACCTTCAATCTTAATCATCGTAGATTGATGGTCATCCTCTCTATCCTCCACGATGGAACTTATCCTAGGAATGTTTCTAGTAACTTCATTCGCAATTTTTGCTTCATGAACAACTTGAATATTTTGAGTGGATCTAAGATTATGTGAAAAACCTCTCAATAAGCATGGTTCTCCACACCGCTAGCACTTCAACAGTTCTCTCCCCTTAACCCCACTAATATTTTTATTGTTTAGATCCATGGGTTTGGACCCCATTTGAGACTCTGCCTCCCAATTTAAATTTCTATTTTTCAACTTCTTCCACTAATGGTCCTTCCCAAAATTCTTTAGATAAGTGGGTTTCTGTCTTTTTGACCCCATCACAGTTTTGCTTATATCCTTACCTTGCCAAGGTTTTAAGCCTTCATCCCTATTCTTGAATTGTTGATAGCATAATATTTTTTCCTTACTACCTCATCCATTGTCTTAGGATTGTCAAACTCAATCCTTTCTTTGTAGAGTGCTGGTAGGCAGTTCAAAAGTTGATGTACCTTGGATTTTTACTCTTTAATATAAGGGACATATTGCAGAAAATTAGTAAATGTGGCCACAAGCTCATCCATTGTTAATTTTCCCAGTCATAGTTCATGAAATGCCTTAGCTCTATCATCATAATGCAATTCATTTAGATATCGAGACTTGAACTGCCCTTGGAATTCCTCCTAGGACATTGTCTTCTCCTCCAAAGTATGTATTGTTTTGGCCTCTTCACACTAAAAAGAAGTTTTTCCTTGCAGCTCGTAAATGGCCAATCTGGATTTTAAATTTCTCTCATACTCATGCAACTATAAATACTTAGTCATATTCAGAAGCTAAGCCTCTGCATCTTCTTCCTTCTCGCCATCAAAAGCATGATGTTTTATTTTCTTAAACTCCCTTTGTGGTTCCATATTCATCTTTCTTTTCTGATTTCTTGGATAAGTCTAGTCTGAATCACCTCCACTTTCATACTTCTCTAATTCCATCCCCACACTCTTCCTTTTTAATGCTTCCATCTTTGTTATTCTATGAATAGACTTTCTAGTCAACTCTATTATTATTATTTCCTGCTCTTCACTAGCTTTTAGCAGTCGCTTGTTCCTCTTTCTGAGGTGAGCCAATTATTGCTTTAAATTTCTAATAATATCCCTAAATTGGGATATTAGTGCAGTAATTATGTTTCCCAACTCTATATATAGCTTCTCTCCTTCTATTACTGGTGGAGGAAGATCCTCTGCCATTTTATGATGGTCTTCTTCACTTCAATACCTTAAAATCAACACAATGGCTGTTATCACATTAATATTCTATTCACCCTTTTAGTTTTACATATCTCCAGTTATTACTATGGTGGTTCCTTTCAAGACCAGTTTCGAAAATGGGCCTTGATACCATCTGTAACACACCTCACACTTTCTTATATATTTTTTTATACAAGAAAAAGAAAATCTAAAGTTAGCCATTAACTAGTGTCATTTGTTTTCATTAGAATGATACTAATATGTCTAATTCAAATCTCCCAACTAAATAACAATTTCTATGATGGTGTTCCTCACATACAAACTGCACACTTCTGGAAGTATAATTTTTTATACTAAAAGACACCCCTAAGGGTGACTTTTTTGGTTGGTCACCCCTGTTGACCCTTTAACTATCTTCTAACTCAACTAAACTCACTTTACATCTTCCATCATTTTTTGTGTTCTACTACACTCTTTGCATATGGTTTAGGTATTACATCTTATATGTAACAACAGTTTCCCCTTTTCAATAGTCTTATTATATTGAATGGTTCATTTTACATTTGTGGAAAACATACATTAATTCTCCCTCCTTAACCTTATTCTATGTGCTAATTGTAATTTGTTGAAACAATAGACTTGAATCTACTCTAATCATCAGCGAAAACATTTAAATGATCGTGAAATCACGAAGAATACAAGAGAAATAATTAAATCAACACATTGCACAATGATTTCTTAGAGAAAGCCATATATAATAACCCATGCTATCTGTATATTGCATAAGTCAGAAAATATGAGAAGATTACAATGCTTTTCTCAAGTCCGAGCAATCTCTACACTATCTCTATCTGTCTCTCTTCTTCCTAGAAAAGCCGAGGCCAATACTTAAACAATTTTATGCTTTCCCAAGTCCCTATTTCCTTACACTATTTCATTGGGAATTACCCCCTATTAATTAGGGAAATTTCTCAATTGGAATTGTGCAATCCTCATAGGTGTTACTCTAACTTCATGCACCACGTGTACAATTTAGATGATTATACAACTGAAAGTACATTATCCCTGAACTTCAATATCAACAAGGTAACTCTCAGATCTGACATGCATGAGTTATTTATGAGTGAATCACCAGTTTACTGGTTGATCACTGCAGGCAACACCACACTACACTATAGGAAGCACCGCACTACTAGACGTCCCACTAGTTCCTCCAATCATTGGAACTAGTTTAACTGGCTTTAACTCAGTTAAACTGAATTAGTTAATTATAACTAAAGAAAAACTCAACTAGGGATCCTATAAAGTATGAGACACTCTACACGAATCAATTTATACCCTCAACTCGAATTAACTGAGCCGACTAAGTCAAATTAACTTAGATAACTAGTACAAGTTATCATGAGATGTGGAATTACAATTTTATTCCCAATTTAATTCAAGGACAAAATTAAATTAGAATTTTCTTATTGCATTTTCAACATTCCCTCTCAACAAGAAAGGGATTATGGAGGAGTCTCCATCAGCTTGTTTCTCTCCATGTGGAAATTCTTAAGTATCTCATTGGAATACTTGCCCTGAGAGGCAAACAATTCCCCATCTCTTTGCCATACTTGCATACCTAGGAAATAATGCATGAGCCCTAGGTCCTTCATCTCGAATTCTCCTACAAGATCCTCTTTGCAAGATTTTACCAAATTCTCATCACCTGTTAAAATTAAATCATCGACATATAATACTGTAATAAATCATTTACCTTCAACAACAATATGGTAAAGCTTTGCATCTGCTTCATTTTTGGTGAAGCCCAACGTGTTGAAATAATTGTCAATCTTTGTGTACCAAGCACGGGGTACTTGTTTCAATCCATACAATGCTCGCTTGAGTATGCACAGATACTCTCTACTGAAGATCTTAAATCCTTCCGTCTACTCAATGTACACCTCTTCCTCAATCACAATGTTCAGGAATGTTGTCTTCACATCCATCTGATGTATCTTCCATCCCATCATGTTGAAAGTGCTAGAATAGATATGATTTAAGAGTACCTTGCTACTGGAGAAAAGGTCTCCTTGTAATCAATTCCCTCCATCTGAGAGAACCCTATCGCTGTAAATATGGCCTTGTGTTTCTCCACACTCCCATTTGTTGCTTGTTTTCGCTTGAAAAGCCATTTGGAACTCATCACTGACTTGTCTTTTGGCCTTGGAACCACTTACCAAAGATTTTTTCGATAATGGAGTCATACTCCTCAACCTTGACATCAACACATACTGGTTTTTGCACTGCTTCCTCGAATGAGGATGGCGCAATCTATACACTATCACTCATTGAATCCATGTGGCCTGTGTACCGATTTGGTGACCTCCTCTACTTGTGCTATGATGTGGGTGCTCCCACATTCTCTCTAGAATCATGCATCAATATGTCAACTTATCTGGTGTGCTTCCTTCCATTTATGGAAGTCTCTATATGAGTGGGTTCTTCCACTCTCTACTCCTCTACATGTTGCTACTCCACATCATCCTAAGGTTCTTCCTTTAGAGCTAAAAGCTCCCCATCTGCATGTAACTGAAGCTTCCTTTCAAGGGAACATCTCATTGCCTTCTCTTCATCAAAATTCACATCTCTACAAACCACTGTCATCCTGTGAGATGGAAGGTACACATAATATTTTTGAGGTGTGTTAGTGTATCCCACAAATATGCCCAACTCAGTTGTTGGCTTTAGCTTTTTCTGTGCATACTTGGTAACATGACAGTAAACGGATGAACCAAAGATCATGAAGTGTGCCACATCTAGTTTCTTACCTCAAAAATCTTCTTCTGGTGTACTCATCTTGAGAATTCGATGAGGACTCTTGTTCTACACATATACAACTATGTTGAATGCTTCAATCCACAAGTGAAATGGTAGGCCCTGATCATGTAACATCACTCGTGCAACTCCCACAATACTTTTGTTCTTCCTTTTAGCCACCCCATTTGTCTATGGGTTATTGGGTGCTATTAACTCCCATTGAATGCCTTCTGAAGCATAGAAGTTCTTGAATTCATTCGACACATGTTCTCCATCGTTATCACTCCTGAGATATTTAACTTTCATTCCAGTGTTTTTCTCAACAAGCGCTCTAAATTCACAAAATTTAGGAAATGTCTGATCTTACTTCTACATGAAGAAAATCCAACACTTACAAGAAAGATCATCTACAAATAATACATAACACATGTGCTTGGCCATGGAGGCTGCCGAGAACTATCCACACACATCTGAGTGAACTCTTTCAAGGATCATTTGTGCTCGACTCTCCTTATCATGAAAGGTAGATTTGGTGTACTTCCCCAACGTACACCCTTTGCATGTGTCTCTCTTCTCTAATGTACCCTTGGGAATTCGTATAGAAATTTGTTGCATGATCTTCAAATATATGTGGTGCAAGTGACCCAATATTCTATGCCACATCTCACCGATGTCTCGAATCTACACCTTCTCTTCTTTTGTGCTAAAAGGAGCACAATATTTTACATCCAATTTGTAAAGGTTCTTCACCCAAACTCCGATCCGCTTCACTTGTCTTGGGGATATGTAATGAAGGAAAGCCTTTCCTTTGTTAAATATCAAATTGTAGCCACGATCCTCCAACATGGAAACTGAAACCAAATTCTTCTTCCAACCCAAGACATACATGATATCTTTTAATGTGAGAGGAGAACTATACTCCCTCTGAAAGGTAACAATTTTGATGTCGGTCGCACTATACCTCCCATCATCTCTCATTTCAATGTGCATCTGGAGGTCCTTCTCCTCCAAGTTACTAAAGACTTATATGTTGCTGGTCATATGGAATCAAGCTTCACTCTCGAGATATCACGCACTACCCATCACCGATGATGCCATGCAAGCGATAAGGGTGAAATCCAACTCGAATTCTGAAGCAATAGATACCTACTGCTCCTACTGCGAGATTCTTGTTGGCTTTCTTATGCAGACACTTCATGGCATAATGTGCCAACTCATGAGAGTGAAGATATTTAATCTTAGACAAGTCCTCCTTCTTTCTTCCCTGACTGGAATCTGATTTGGAATGGGATGAATTCCCTTTCTTTTTATTCACCTTTCTAGCTAAGGCACAATTTGCTTCATCATCATGCTTGGATGAGGATCCATCTCTGGGTTTTTTCCAAATATCTTCTTGTACCAAGTTGGACCACAAAAATTCCCACTCTGGTAGATTCACTCTCCCATTTTATGAGTCCTAGTAGCTGTGTCAGCTCTTGGGAAGGCCTAGAAGTGCTAGGTTGGCCAGATCGTCTTCAACAACTATTACATTGACACTTCCAAGATCATCCATACATTGGGTGAACTTGGTCAACTTCTTTGGTATTGTGTTACCCTTCTCCATCTTGATTTTTTTTAGCTTGTCCTTCAATGCCAACCTCCTAAGGTCAATTCTATTTTAAACAAGTTTATCAAGGCCTTCCACATTTCATATGGAGTCTCCTTACCATGGATATTTGATAAAATATGATCTCGAACTCCTTCTAGGATAATCCTTCTCTCCTTTTCAACACATTTTATCCACTCTGCCAAATCTTGAGCATTGACTACTGGAGGCTTAGGAGTATCTTTGTCTATGAATTCCTTAAGCCCATTGTCTTCCAACACTGCGTCCATCCTATTCTTCCAAGAAATATAGTTCGAACTACCCTCAAAGGAATAGTCAAGTCTCAATCCGTAGAATGAAATCCTATTGGATCTAAAGTATGATATTGCAAATTCAATTTCACCTAGAAAAGACAAACCTGTATTCTCCTCTTCTAAAATGATTTCTACTTTGATACCAAGTAGAAATTCCTTGTAGATTCAAACTGCTAAATGTAATTTACTAAAACAATAGACTTGAATCTACTCTACTCATCAACATAAACAAGTAAACGATCATGAAATCATGAAGCATAGAAGAGAATATTTCAATGCTTTTCTCAAGCCGGAGAAACCTCTACACTATCTCTATCTTTCTCATTATTTCCTAGATAAGCTCAAGCCAATACTTAACTAATTTTTTGCTTGCCCAAGTCCCTATTTCCTTGTGTTAATTCCTTGGGAATTAACCCCCTATTAATTAGGGAAATTCCTCATTTGGAAATGTGCAATCCTCATATGCCTTCCTCTGACTGCATGCACCACCTGTACAATTTGGATGATTATACAAATGATAGTACATTTTCCTTGAGTTATTTATGAGTGAATCATGACTTTACTAGTTGATCAATGTAGGCAACACCATACTACACTGCACACAACACCACACTACTAGACGTCCCACTAACTCCTCCAACGGTTGGAACTATTTTAACTGACTTTAACTCAGTTAAACTGAATTAACTAATTACAACTCAAAATAATCTCAACTAGGGCTCATATAAAGTAGGAGACACTCTACATAACTCAAGTTAAACCCTCAACTCAAATTAATTGAGCCAACTAAGTCAAATTAACTTAGTTAACTAATACAAGTTGTCGTGAGTTGTGGAATTACAATTTTTATTATCAATTTAGTTCAAGGACAAAATTAAATTAGGATTTTCTTTTTGCATTTTCAACAATAATGATTCATTTATTTATGCATACGATGGCAGAGTCTAGAGTTATTACGATTGTTAACACCAACAAATCATACAGCTATTAGTACAACCTATAAGACACTAAAAGGTGTGCAACAGAATGCACAAGTGAACATTTTCTAGCTAATTACATCATGAAGTTTAAAAAATCAAAGTTCTCCTAAGGTCAAAAGTTTATAAAGAAAAACAAATTAAGGCCGCACATCTATTTCTTCGATAAACGAATGTGTATGAAATATCCTTTCAAATTCATGCAGTTGCAAAAAAGGATGACTCAGTGATCCGGGACCACTCTACACACTTGGGGTTGATTCTTTTACATGAGCTCAGTCCAATACAATTGAATTCCAGTCGCCTTGGAGATATGCAGCCCTAAATGGAATCATCTTGTCCTACTCATCTGTCATTATCATGCATGAACCAAGAGGGGGAGGACAGATTCAAAAATTCTATATAAAGAGTCCATGGGAGAGCCAAAACATGAGGCATTGTTATGATGGCCAAATTTTTGTTTGAGCCAACCACCATTACATTGTTGAAGCCAAAGAAGGGAAGAACACTAACATGTTGACCATATTTCTTCTAAGCAATCCATCATCTTAGTGAGAGAAGAGGAATCCACCATTGGAGAGTCTTGATACTTCTTTGAGAGAGAGGAGAAACTTACAAAGAGATTGAGGAAAAGAAACCCCCTTGCTAAGAAGAATTCTCTTCAAGTGTCTAAGATTCATCTATTGTATTCAACCTCTAAAACTAGTTGTCAATAAAGAGAGTTTTATCCATTATCTTATTGATTTGTTTTCTATTTTTGAGCTTTTTTTGTGTATTGACCTCTTTGTTTAGTTTTTGTTTATGTATGCATTGTTTCCACTACTTACAATGTTGTGTTTATGTAATATTCTCCACTAACAACACCAATTCTGATTGTGATCCTTTGTAGGGTACAATCAATTGCTAAGGAGGTGTCTTGTGGTACACCATTGCCACAAAAACACTATCACAAGACTAACAACCATACTATTATCTTTTTATTAATATAAATATTGTTTTTTCAAGACCTCCCCTCTGCACAACCTTCCTACAAGGCACTCAAGACCTCTTTGGAATTTTTACAGACCCCAAGGACCTATTCTAAGCTCGTAGAAGTGAAAGTTTTCCTTTCATTCCTCACCTGCATGTATTTTTCTCTGATAGACGTGTGTGCGTGTCTATGTGCACTAAACACACACGGTCAACAAAAATCAAAGAGGAGTCTTGTATTTGTCTCTTTTCTCAGATGATTGACAACCTTTAGTGAATTTCCTTCACCTCTATATTCTGTATTTTCTGTTTAATAACTCTGGTTGCTTTACTAACCTCAATTAATTAATCAATTAGAGTATTTTTCATTTTACATTTGCAAAATGCACACATAGCTTAATTAGGGAGAAATGTGAGTGGCCAAATTCCACATATGTTTTTCAAACTATTTTGCTTAAATTTTTTGCAAATCACATAGCTTAATTAGTAAAGAAGGAAGTGGCCCATCATCCAAAAATCTTGCTACTAACCAAAGAATTTAATTCATCATTTTTGGGATTAGGAGCAAATATTATTAGAGAAAGTAAGTAATCTCTACTCCCCTTGCATCTCTTAGACAAACTTGGGCTTGCACATGAAAACTTTCTCAAAAGCATTTGAATTTCCATTTCCCTTGTTAAACTCCATAGAGTTTAATAGGAAAAGAGTAAGTGTCCCATAATCCACAATATATTTATTTTTACCATGCAAGGAACAATCAACACTTAGTGTAATTAGAAGGACATTGTAAAGGATCACCACATATTCACATCTTATCACACTTTATATGTTCACTCGCATCACACACTAAGCTTCCATACGATTTGTACTCAAGGGCATCCAATTTTCAGAGCTTTGGGTACTTAGTCTATTTTAGCTTACAACATCACTCCATAAGTGAATTAAGACTCCTTAAAATCAACCATGACATGAACCAACAAAGTTTCCTCACAGGGGCCACCCAAAAATGTAGTTTCAGGTTAGGACCATTAGGGGTAGGCATCCCATAAGTCACCATGGTCATATTACACCTTTCAAAAATAGTTGTTGACTTTTTAGGGAGCTTAAAATCCTTCAATCATCCAACAGAAAATAATACTCGAGCATGGTAGAGACCCAATTTAGAGGGGTTTTGGCTTAGGTCTAGTGCGTGTGGTACTCTTTCGGGCTACCTGACCCATCTAGTGCTCGGTACTAGTAACTGACTACCAAGAAGCTAAAGACTAAAAAACTCACATGGGATGAAGGTAATATAGTGGCCAAAATCTAGGGCATCCTTCCCCTATAGGTGACGGTGCAGGAAGCACTTGAGCCTCATTACCATTACCTTGGTTAACTCTTCGGCTATTGGATGGTGTCGCCAGTTCTTTTGGGATGTGTCCCTAGGACCCATTGAAGATATCTTCCCAAGTCCCAATTAATCTAAGAGAATAAAGGACGCTTAATTCTACATAGGATTTTTTATCATACACAACAAACAAAAACCCTTTTCTTGTTTTCTTGATCACATAGTTTAATTAATAAAGGAAAATAATCCATTTATATTTTCACTTTGTTTTATGTATATGATCATATTGCATTGACACTTATCTCCTTCCATGACCATACACAAAGTAGTACACACTAATCGACACCACAGGGGACCCCATGGCTCCCCGTCGATCCAGACATTTTTTAAACCTCCCCCCATTATTAGGAGGTGTGCCAGGACTCCCGCCATTTAAGCATAGGGGATGTCACACAACCACCATTATTGGATCTTCGTTTATTGGTGCATTTTTTCTCAGAACCCCTCCTCAGCAATGTACACCCTTCACCACTCCAGAAGGATCCCCATGTGCTACCCCGTTTGGGAGTGGACACACTACTCCTTCGGGTAGTCCCCAAGACATCCATCGAGATAGTTCTCTCGAGACTTCTCCATAGATTACCCTTTTGCATATGGTTGTCCAGAATCATTTTTCAATGGCAAATAGTGCACATATCTGGTTCTTAGCTTCACCAAACCTAATGAATTTGAGAAAGGTAACTAATGACCCAATTGCCCATAGCCAAAATTGGGCAGCTATGCCCACCAAGCTCCCTTCAAATATTCCAAATTTCGAATGAAAATAGGGAAAAGACCCAAGGAACCATGTCATGACTTTTCATCTGTGGTGTTCATCTAATAGTTGTTAAAAAATTTACGATAGAGAGATAAATTATTACTGAGATTTACTAATATTTATAGAGACGAATAATAAAATAACTAGCAACGATACACATAAATATTATCACATAATATTTATCCAAGAAAATCCCAAATCTGGGGAAAAACCCAACCCAATGAGATCTCATTAGCATTGGCCAAAACCTTGTCTAATCCAACCAAGTGAGCCTTCACCGCTCACCTCCAGGCTTACATTACAATGAAGTATTCCCAACCTTTTATAGGCTTCATTACATGAAATACCATGGACCATAATACCATAGGTACATTATACCATGTGCCAAAAACTACTACTTTTTAACCAGGTCAACCTTGACTCAATCCCCGAGTCAACTTTACCTAACAATTCCCCCCTTAAACTTGACTTGTGGTTCCTTGACTAAATCCAGGAAAAACCTACTAAGTGATAGAATCCCGCTCACTCTAGCCTTTACCCCCTTCAACGTTTTTACCCAAGATTTGTTAACCCAACATCCCCCTATTACCTAGGTCTAACCTAGACTTTACCGGTAATTACCCAGGGGTATGCATGGCTTACTAGGTCTTACAACAGTATGTCCATTTACATGCAAATTAAAAATTTCACTCCAGTATATATATACCCTTGTTGTTATCTTTGTACATATGACATCAATGTCCATATAAAAAGAACCCATTTACCAAATTACATGGGTCACCTGCTGCTGTAACCACCAGTTATCTAGGTGTTCTTTTAAGGTACATGGTTCATCAATTAACTAATCCACGTGCACATATCCTCATCCACTGAATCTCTCATGAGCCAATAGTGTGCAGCTTTGCTTCACAATCTATGGCTTCTGATCCATATCTACAAGCAAAACTCAATTATCTATCTATCTTCCAGGCTAATACAAACCCTTGGCAACAAAAAACGTCCTTTTGAAGCCAACTTAGCTCTGATACCAATTTTTAAGAAATTTACGGCAAAGAGAAATTATTATTGAGATTTACCGAGATTTGCAGAGAGGAATAATAAAATAACCAAAAACAAGACACATAATATTTATCCAAGGAAACCCCAAATCTGGGAAAAACCCATTCCAATGCGATCTCATTAGCGTTGGCCAAAGCCGTAGCCAATCTGTCCAAGTGAGCCTTCACCGCTCACCTCTAGGCCTACATTACAATGATGTATTCCTAGCCTTTTATAGGTTCCATTACATGCAATACGACATACCATAATAACATGGGTACACTATACCATGTGCCCAAAATCACTACTATTTAACTAGGTTAACCTTGACTCAAACCTCGAGTAAATTTTACCTAACAAGCTGAAGACCCAAGGAACCATGTCATGACTTTTCAACTGTGGTGTTCGTCTAATAGTGATGCAGGAGCATGTGACCCAGAGGGAAAAATTCTTTAAACATATTCCAAAAATCCAAAAGAGCTACAGGCAAGGGAGTGGGGTCCTTTAGCCAGCTATTTCCATGTTTTCCTAGGTTAAGATAGAGTAGGATTGAGAATAAAACATGCTAATTATATTGTTGTTAGATAAACTATACTAAAGCTTTATGCTTTAAAACATTCTATGTAAAGCATGCTTTTGTAATAGATAAGGTCTAAGAAGGCCTGTCAATTATTTATAAATAAAGAGGCAACGAGACTCTCATAAAGGAGGAGCGTAGACCGAAAGAATTATTCCCTGAAAACTTTCTCTCTCTCTATCAGAATTAAGAGCCTTCTGTTAATTGAAATTTGTATGCATGTGTTAACTAGCTTGATTACTGTGAGTAGAAAGTGATGAATTTGCCTTAATTTTCCTGCACGGTGCTTGATTGAGGCCTAAGGATCATTTTTTTTCCTTATATTAGCGCGTGCAAGCTTTCGAATATTCTTTCACAGTGTTCTTTGAATAAATTTGTTTCCACAGAGAATTCCTTGAGCAGAACACTGTTCCAGATTTGAAACGTCATTGAGAATTGTGCATGCCATATCGGGTCCGATCCAAATATCGCATCACAATCTGGAGAGGCGCCAATAAGAACTTCGAACCTCGATATTCTGTATCCAAAATCGTTATAGGGAGGAGTGGATAGAGGTGTCGGTTCTGCAAGGGTGATCGCATCACAACTTGAAAGTGAACCAAGTGTTCACACTTTAGGAATACGCCGATAGCGCTTGCCGATTTCCGTAAAGGAAAAAGGGAAAGGGGAAGGTATTAACCTGCGATAGTGTTTTAAAGCCGCCGATAGTGTTCTAAGGTAATTCTTTTTGAATTATGGCTCTGATAGGAGTAGAGTCATGTTTTATCAATTAACAAGGGCTGTAGGGCCGGAGGGGAAATCCATGAAGTTGTCAGT
The DNA here is from genome assembly GCA_000404065.3 of Pinus taeda. NCBI lineage: Eukaryota > Viridiplantae > Streptophyta > Pinopsida > Pinales > Pinaceae > Pinus > Pinus taeda. Next base: position 22,335 of record APFE030294405.1, on the reverse strand, counting down.
TTAATGACTAATATGCATAAAGAAGGAGAAGGAGAAATTGACCCTAATATAAAGGAAATATCTGACCGATTTGAGAGATTATCCTTGACGCCTGCACCCCGGCCATCATTAGTGGTATCAGAGTAGCCAACTGACATTAGATTGAATCTAAGAAGTAGGAGAAGGAAAGTTACTATGGCTTTTAGATTTGGAAGAGGATGAGGATGTGGTGGAAGAGGACGGACTGTTGCAAATGCTGAAATAATGGAAGCAGTGTAACGGATGCAAGCTAGATTGGATGCATTAACTTTAGACAGAAACTTATATGATGGAGATGTTAGTGAACCTGAGGTTGAAGCTACAGAGGAGGAAGCTGTAGAGATTACTCCTGAGATGACGTTCTTTCAGTCAGTGTTGAGATCCATAGCCAGGCCAAAGACCGAGGTATCGGTATACCAAGGAGGACTGAATCTAGAAGAATTGATAGATTGGATTAATGGCATGGAGAAATTCTTCAATTATGAAGAAACGGAAGATGAGAAGAAAGTGAAGTTTGCTGTCACCAAGTTAAAAGGCCATGCAACGCTTTGGTGGGATGGTGTGTAGGCAGAAAGGAAGAGACTTGGTAAGCAACCAATCAAGAATTGGAGTAGGATGGTGGCAAAGCTAAGAGGTAAGTTTTTGCCAAGTAATTATCAGCAAACTTTGTTTAGACAAATGCAAAATCTTAGATAGAGATCTTTGACAATAAAAGAGTACATAGAAGAGTTCTATAAGGTGAGTATAAGAGCTGGAGAAGCCCAAGATACAGATGAGAAGGTGCCTAGATATATGAATGGCCTCAGGATGGACATTCAAGATGAGATAAGTCTACTGTCTCCAAAAATAGTAGAGGAAGCTTATCAGATAGCACTGAAAGCTGAAGAAAAACTCATGAGGAAGCAGTCTGCCAGAGGGAGAGGTACTTTCTGAGGAAAGGGAAGTCCAGGTGGTAGAGGAAGATCTACAACACCCAAAGATGGAGCTAGCAGTAGCTCAACCCAGCATGCACCCACAGGAGGTGATGCAAGAGGCAGAGGGAGTTTTTCTAGAGGAAGAGAAGGCAGAGGAAGAGGCAGAGAAATAAGATGTTACAGATGTAACAAGCTGGGACACAGAGCTTTTGAGTGCCCAAAGAATGTAGGAACAAATTTGAGGAATGCAATTGTTGCTCTAGTTGAGGGAGAAGCACCGATAGCAGTAGTAGAAGAAGAAGAAAATATACCAGAAAGAGGGGAATCTTTGGTAGTTAATAATGTTCTACATAAGCCAGCAAAGGAGGTGGTTGAACCATCACAAAGGAAGACTTTATTCAGGACAGTGTGTAAAGTTCAAGGGAAATGTTGCTAGATGATCATTGATAGTGGCAGCACTGACAATTTAGTCTCTACAGAAGTAGTGGAGAAATTGAAGCTGAAGACGATGAAGCATCCAACACCTTACAAAGTGTCATGGTTGCAAAAGGGACATCAACTGTTAGTAAATGAACAGTGTGAAGTGGAATTTCAAGTGGGCAAGTATAAAGATAAAATTGTTTGTGATGTGATGCCCATGGATGTTGTCACATATTGCTTGGAAGACCTTGGCAATATGACAAAGGAGCCATATATGATGGGAAAAGAAACACCTACAAGTTTGGAAAAGATGGTGTCAATCATACGTTGTTGCCTCTGCAAGAAGAAGATGTACCAGGACAGAAGACTGATCCAAAAACTCTGTTACTTGGAGGAAAGGAATACTTGAAGCAGATTGAAGAAAATGAGGTAAATTTTGCTATAATTTGCAAGCCCAAGGTAATAATGACCTCTACTAAAGTTTCTAATTTACCCATTGAACTTCAAGAAATGTTGGAGAAATATTGTGATATTATTGTTGATGATTTGCCTAATGAATTACCACCCATTAGAAGAATCAGTCATCATATAGATTTGATTCCTGGAGCAAGCCTACCTAACAAAGCAGCGTATAGAATGACTCCTACAGAAAATGAAGAAGTTAAAAAAAAAGGTACAAGAATTGCTTGACAAGGGGCTGATCAGAGAAAGCTTGAGTCCTTGCGCAGTGCCAACAGTACTGAGCCCAAAGAAAGATGGAGGCTGGAGAATGTGTACAGATTCGAGAGCCATCAATAAAATCACAATTAAGTACAGATTTCCGTTACCTAGAATTGAAGATTTAATGGATTGCTTGAGTGGAGCAAAATATTTTTCAAAACTAGATCTTAAAAGTGGGTATCATCAGATAAGGATAAGAGAAGGGGATGAGTGGAAAACAACTTTTAAGACCAATGAGGGACTATATGAATGGAGAGTAATGCCTTTTGGGTTGTCAAATGCACCAAGTTCATTCATGATACTCATGAATGAAGTTCTTAAAGAGTTTGTTGGTAAGTTTGTAATAGTATATTTGGACGATATATTAGTCTATAGCAGGTCCAAGGAGGAGCACGTGAGGCATTTAAATTATGTCTTACAGAAGCTACAGCAGGAAAAACTATTGTTGAATCTGAAGAAGTGTTCATTCATGAGAGAGGAGCTGGTGTACTTGGGATTTGCTATTTATGGTGAAGGGTTGAAGATGGATCCAGAGAAGATCAAGGCAATTATGGAGTGGCCTTCACCCAAAACTGTTTTTGAGGTAAGGAGTTTTCACGGTCTTGCTAGTTTTTACAAAAAATTTATTAAGAATTTTAATAAGATCAATACACCTATTATTGAGACCATATATAAGGACAAACAACCATTTAAATGGACTGCTAAAGCAGATAAAAATTTTCAGCTGTTAAAAAAGAAAATCACCAAAAGGCCTGTTTTGGTTCTGCCTGATTTTAATAAACCTTTTCAAGTAAAGTGTGATGCCAGCGGAGAAGCAGTTGGAGGAGTTTTAAGCCAAGAAGATAGACCAATAGTTTATTTTAGTGAAAATCTAAATGATTCAAAAAGGAAGTATTCTTCTTATGATAAGGAGTTCTACGCAGTTGTGCAATCATTGAAGAAATGGAGGCATTATTTAATGTCAAAAGAATTTAGTCTTTATTCAGATAACCATGCATTATAGTTTATAATGCAGCAGCCAAAGCTCAGCCAGAAACATGCTAAATGGGTAGAATATCTTCAAGGTTTCCATTTTGTGTTGAAGCATATAACTGGGTAGTCAAACAAAGTTGCAGATGCCTTAAGTAGGAGAAACGTATTGCTTCAAGAGAGTCAAATCCAAGTGTTGGGCTTTGATTTTCTTAAGGAGTTATATGAGACCCATTCAGATTTTAAAGAGGCATTTGAGGCTTGTAAAAATCCTATTTTGGTGGATAGGAGCAAGTGGTTGGATTATTTCCTACAAGATGGATTGTTATTTAAGAAAAATCGGATGTGCATACCAAACTATTCAATGAGAGAAAATTTAATCAAAGAGAAACATAGTGGAGGACGTGCAGGACATTTTGGTGTAGAGAAGACTTTTGAATAGCTCAACAGATTTTATTTTTGGCCTAAAATGAAATCTGAAGTGCAGAAGTACGTAAGAAATTGTAAAGTCTGCCAATATGCAAAAGGAAGGAGCCAAAACACAGGTTTGTATATCCCATTACCAATTATAGATAGGCCTTGGGATATGGTAAGTATGGATTTTGTGTTGGGATTACCAAAGACTCAAAGAGGTTATGATTCAATTTTTGTTGTAGTGGACATATTTTCAAAAATGGCACACTTTATTCCATGTTATAAAACTAGTGATGCTTCTCACATTTCTAATTTGTTTTTTAAAGAGATTGTAAGATTGCATGGGTTGCCCAAAAGCATTGTCTCAGATAGGGATTCAAAATTCGTTGGACATTTATGGAGAACACTATGGAACAAGTTGGGAACTAAATTAAGTTTCAGTTCTGCCTATCATCCACAAACTGATGGATAGACTGAAGTTGTGAATAAAAGTTTAGGCAATCTTTTGAGGAGCCTGACTACAGAATATCCAAAGCAATGGGATCAAGTGTTAGCACAAGTTGAGTATGCATATAACGACTCACCAAACAGGAGCACAAGACAGAGTCCATTCCTTATTGTTTATGGGATGCACCCAAGAGGAATATCTGAACTAAGGAATTTGGGAAAATAAGAAATGAGAAGTGCAGAGGGTGAAGACTTTGCTTCAGAAATGCAGGCAATACATGAACAAGTGAAGCAACAGCTGCAGGATAGCAACATCAAGTACAAAACCAGGGCAGATATGAGGAGAAGAGAGGTGAACTTTGAAGTTGGGAATTTGGTTTTAGCACATCTCAGGAAGGAGAGATTTCCAAAGAGGGAGTATAATAAATTGAAGTTAAAGAAAATTGGACCGTGCAGAATACTGAGGAAATTCTTTACAAATGCTTATGAGATTGAGTTACCACCTGATGTGGGAATATCACCAATTTTTAATGTTGCAGAATTATACAAGTATGAGAATGAAATAGTAGATGATACAACACAGGATCGGGAAACTCAAGAGATTGACTGGGTAAAACAGTTACCCACAACAAAGAATTTGTAGCCAGAAAGAATTCTGGACAAGAAGGTGTTTAAAAAAAACAAGGGGACGAGAGTACTTCCATTATTTGGTAAAATGGAAGGGACAACCAACCACTGAAGCTACTTGGGTTACAGAAGACGTCCTATAGGAACTGGGCAGTTCTGTAGATGAACTCATGGACAGGAGCCCATGAAGAGTTCTATCCTCAAGAGTCTGATGTAGGAGCATGTGACCCAGAGGGAAAAAGTCTTCAAACATATTACAAAAATCCAAAAAATATACAAGCAAGGGAGTGGGGTCCTTTAGCCAGCTATTTCCATGTTTTCCTAGGTTAAGATAGAGTAGGATTGAGAATAAAACATGCTAATTATATTGTTGTTAGATAAACTATACTAAATATTTACGCTTTAAATCATTCTATGTAAAGCATGCTTTTGTAACGGATAAGGTCTGAGAAGGCCTGTCAGTTATTTATAAATAAAGAGGCAACGAGACTCTCATAAAGGAGGAGTGCAGGCTGGAAGCATTATTCACTAAAAACTTTCTCTTTGTCTATCAGAATTAAGAGCCTTATGTTAATTGAAATTTATATGCATGTGTTAACTAGCTTGATCACTGTGAGTAGAAAGTGATGAATTCGCCTTGATTTTCCCGCATGGTGGTTGATTAAGGACTGAGGATCATTTTTTTCCTTATATCGGCGCGTGCAAGCTTCCGAATATTGTTTTACAGTGTTCTTTGAATGACTCTATTTCCACAGAGAATTCCTTAAGCGGAACATTGTTCCGGATTTGAAACGTCATTGAGAATTGTGTATGCCATATCGGGTCTGATCCAAACATCGCATCGCAATCCAGAGAGGCGCCAATAAGAACTTCGAACCCTGATATTCCGGATCCGAAATCATTATAGGGAGGAGCGGATAGAGGTGTCGGGTCCGCAAGGGTGATCACATCGTAACTTGGAAGCGAACCAAGTGTTCACACTTTAGGAATATGCCAATAGCGATTGCCGATTTCCGTAAAGGAAAAAGGGAAAGGGGAAGGTATTAACCCGTGATAGTGTTTTAAAGCTTCTGATAGTGTTCTAAGTTAATTCTTTTTGAATTACGGCTCTAATAGGAGTAGAGTCTTGTTTTATCAATCAACAAGGGTTGTAGGGCCGGAGGGGAAATCCATGAAGTTGTCATTCTAATGACTGATACGCATAAAGAAGGAGAAGGAGAAATTGACCCTAATATAAAGGAAATATCTAACCGATTTGAGAGATTATCCTTGACGCCTGCACTCAGGCCATCAAATAGTATCACCGATGATACTATTATATTATGACTAGTTCAACGCACCCTAACTGGACCTACAGCGAAATGGTATGCCGGCTATTCCCACCAAGATCCCTTCGGATATTCCAAAGTTCGAATGAAAACATGGTGAATACCTAAGGAACCATGTCATGACTTTTCACTTGTGGTGTTCATAGAATAGTATCACCAAGATAGTTCTCTGGGGAATTCCCCACAGATGACCCTTTTGCATATAGTTGTTGAGAATTGTTTTTCGATGGCAGATAATGCACATATCCTATTCTTAGCTTCACCAAACCTAACAGATTTAAGAAATGTAACTAATGACCCGATCATCCATGGCCAAAATTGGCTGACTATGCCCACCAAGCTCCCTTCAGATATTTCAAAGTTCGAATGAAAACAGGGTAAAGACCCAAGGAACCATGTCATGACTTTTCATCTGTGGTGTTCGTCTAATAGTATCACCGACGATACTATTAGATTACGACTATTTCAACACACCCTAACTGGACCTACTATGAAATGGTATGTTGACCAGCTTGTTGCATCACACAGAACCTTTAGCTCATTAGCTACAGCTTTCCTCACCTTCTTCCAGCTCCTAGTCTACCATGATTTGGGCCTGGAACTCCTCACCCACTTCAAACAAACACCCACTACCCACATCTTAGATCATATCCATGAATGGAATAAATGCCGTAGCCTGTGTAAAACTCAGTTTGAAGATAAATTCCTCTTGGACTTTTTCCTGATATCCCTCAGATATGAAATCTCTAAGGACATGGAAAATTCAACCTCGAAGATAAGAATCCATTAGTAAAGCCAAACAACTGGAGCTTATCTATACCCAGTTTGTGTACATGTATCATGTGCTCCCAGATGTGCCACGCCTGCAAACTTATAAAGATATCCCAGGCACATCAATGTTGTTGATGGATTAATTGGGTCCATATCCCAAAATGAGCACAACAATAACTACCAATTCCCTGTATATTTGTTCAATGGCCAAGAATTCGATGTTGTGCAAAGTGCACCACCATTGCAACATACAGGGTATCATCATGGTCAACCCACACCTATATAGAATACGGTCAACATGGTTAACCAATATTAGCCCCCTCAAGGAGGTTGATATCCTACCCCACAGGGAAACCAATACTCCTCTAGGAATATGGACATGATGCCCCCTTCCCAGTATCCATACATTCACCAGGGACAAGGAAACTAATATTCTCCTTCCCAACACAACAAAAGAATAACGCACCAATGAAAAACAATGCAAGGGTGAATCTAGTGCAACATTCTCTTGCTTCACAACAACACTAAGAGAAACATATGAATTCAGCTAATGCTTCAAATGTTGTTAAGAAAAAACCAAAAAGTAAGCCAAAGGGAGAACCCGAGTAGGGGACAGCAACCAATAGAAACACCCATGGGCATCGAGAAGGGGCAACCCCAATTGGAATCAAAAGTAGGGAATGACCAACAATAACAAACAAAAACAAGGCAAGAACACAAGTCTACAGACTAATCATTCATGTGTTATTTGTGGGGAATACAATAATTATACCCACCATTGTCCTCAACTTCCTTATTTAAAAAGGAATCAAGACAATAGGGGGCAAGGAGGTCAACAAACTGCAGTGATGTAGGACCCCTTCCCCCATCAAGGAGTAGTTAACACATAACAACAAACTCCCCACCCTCATCCATCTGGAGGGAACCCCCATAACAATCCTAATCATGATATTTTGATGAAACGAAATGATATCCTCCTACAAACTCAGAATAGAAGTTATGAATCTCCCCTAGAGCCCAATCTATCCACCTCACCTACGGAAATACCTATAGGGTCATGCACCACCCCTCGACCTTCAATGGAATCTATGCCTAAAATGGTCAAAGGACCTTTATGGCGCGCAGGAAACAACTCCAAATTTGCTCAAAGCTACATCATAGTTGATGACTTATCACAATCACCATTAGCTATCACAACATTAGAAGTCCTGCAAACATGCCCAACCCAACGAAAAGCCTTACTTTCCGCTCTAGGCACAATCAACCCATCCAATTCTCACCTAATGGTATTCAAATTTGAGAAAGCTACTCCATTGTTACCATGAGTCATTGCTTTCCAAATCCTAGTCCTAGTCCAGAACATCAACATCCATCATTTCATCATTGACGAAGGGGCTTCCACATGTATCATGTCCAAATCCGTTTCGCAAAAACTAGGATCCCCCGAACTCAAGCCTTTTGACATTACGCTTAGAGCATACGATGGGTGCCCTTCTGCTCCCATTGGTCTATACCTTAGCGTGCCAATTAAGTTGGATTAAAATATCCTAATACACCGAAGCTATATGTACGAGATGCTCGCAGTTGCCTCAACGGTGTTCATAATAATGATGTTCCCCCACAATGGAAAGATCACTACTATTGATAAATTCACATACTGCGAGAAGGAAGCCTTACCCACACTGGATGATGTACTTCCCTTAGTCTTGTTCTCCCATGCATTCATCACTACTTACATCGAGCTCAACTCGAGCCAGTTTAAACCATTAACACTCTTAGGAATATTCCCAAGAGACCCTTTGGCACGACAACCGATTTTCCCAAACCCTAGAGCATCGGTGTGCATTATTACCTCATCAAACACCACCCAAAATCCAAAACTAGTTCCAGACACAACACACCATGCAACTGTTGATTCCATGACTCTACCTCACACCATTACTCAAAGTCCCTTTCTGTGCCCCCCACATGGCTTCGTCTCGCACCAAGCCAAGGAAACCCTTACTTTACCAAATATGGCTCTCGAGATATCGATATGGTATCTAGTTCCCATGATCATGTCGACTGATCCAGGACACATTTTGGTAGGTAATATACCTATACCTCCATCTCAAGAAACCACCCCTACTTGAAATTGTCCTACACCAACACCAACCAGGGTCAAATAAAAGGCTAAACAAAATGGTAAAAGAGGAGAGCCCTCAAAATCCTCTAGGGCCCTACAACCCTGTCTGTTATGTGAAGAATTTGGGCACCCAACCCACATATGCCCCGAGTTAGATGAGTTGAAATCCCTCATGCACACCTCTAAGACATTGGTAACCTCAGCTCCACCAAAAGGAGAAAAATTTATGCCTTTACGCAATAAAGAATTATGCACCAACCATTCATGCGCCATATGCAAAAAACATGGGCACTACACTCATCATTGTCCTGATATCCCTCGATACCTAGAGACATTAAGCACACTCATTCAAGCAAACATTAATGAACTGATAGCACCAGCCTAACCTAAAATGGACGATGGATGTAAGAACATATTCTACATTCAAGAAGAAGCAATTTCGTGCTCTCAAAAAACTTCGCACAACACACGCAGGCTGTTGACAATAATACTGAGAGGGGGGGTGAATCAGTATTATCAAATTCTTTTACCAAATCTTTCTTATTTATACTTTGAATTATTTTTGCATACCAATACCATAAATAATGAGCATGAACAACAGAAAAACAGACAGTCACATCAAAGAACACCAGATATAAGGTGGAAACCCAATGTGGGTGAAAACCACCTGCTGCAATATGTCTCTATCTTCTTTCAAATTAGAAACTCCTTTTACAATGGTCTTGTACTGGTGCAGTCCTTTACCAGTACGCAGGCTGCAACCTGCAGAGAGCTACAACTCTCTCTCGTTTTCCAGTCTCTCCTGGAAGGGAGCTACAACCCCTACTTCTTTTCAAGGACCACTTTTCATAAATTTTCAAACTGGATCCATATACAT
>APFE030294405.1:0-12685 GCA_000404065.3 Pinus taeda | reverse complement strand
CAAAAGATGCTCAAGCCAAATGATCTCCTTTGCTTTATATAGGCTAGCTCTTCCTCAAATCAAGGATCATGGGGATCAATAATAATAATAAAATAATCAATACCGCGGGCCAAAACCATGATAACCCAATACTGTTGGCTAAATACCACTGAGAAACCCCACGGGTGGGCGCTTAACTGCCTTGGAATGTGAGCACTGGGGTACGCACCCCATGAATGGGTGACCAGCGTATTTGGGCGCGGTTTCTGCACGGTATGGCTGCGGGTACGCACCTCCTGATCTGTTCTCCTGCGTACTTCTTTATTTTTCATCAAATGGGAGTCATGTCATGGGTGTTGCCATCAAGTACAACATCTGAAACATATAATCACACCAGAACCACAATGCCAACACAGGCATCATGAACAACCAACCCCCTCATCTGCTTTACCATGTGCTATATGTTATGACCCTACTCATCCGGTAAACCTCTACCTAGAACTATGGACACTTTACCAAAACCACCTAATCATCCAAGTTTCCCAAAGAAGCAAACCGATATGCCAACACCAAACATGCACTATCTGCATGGAAAACCATCATAACAAAAGGTGCTCCCACCTTCCCAGATTATGCAAATCATTGAGTTTTGTACATCAATTCATAAATGAAAACTCTTATCTGCTGGAGTGCGAAATAGAATCCATAGAACCCATTCCCCCAACTGAGGAAGAAGGACCCATATATGTCTTATGTGTGTTTCAGGATAAATGATAGCTAACAACAAAATAGGGCCCCCATCATTACACTTCCCATCACAATCATCAATCGAGATTAGGCCAAAAATGACACAAAACCACCTAGAAAAGAAAACCATCCATCATATGTGCCCTATGTGATAAATCCATCCATTCAATAAATGAATGTTGCTAAGTAAGTAAGTTCAATGACATCTTCCACTTAGTGGCCCAAATCCACACGAGCATCTCTCCAACCAGAAGAAAATCACACGTTGTTATGGTCGCATCTGCTCTTGATTCCACCACACAAGGAATTTCCAATATCTTCCATGGTTCAACGTAGCAAGAGTGGCACTAAAACGAATCCATACAAGGAGGCCATGTCACACCATTACCACGACTCAAAGATGGATATTGACATAGGATATCTCGTCTCGTGATGTCAATGAGGCATCAACATCCCATACTATGAACATTACCACCTCCCATACAATCTACTTGGTTAGTACTGGACTAGTATGTGGAAACTCTACCGAAACCTCTCATAGCACTAAATTTTCCCCTCTATCGCATGCATTTTCAATACGAAAATCTCTTCAGAATAATGAAGCCCACAAAAAGTGGGTCAAGGCATCATTCAATCGCAACATCACCCCCTAGACATTTACCGAGGGGGATTTATTCCTCTGCTACGATGTTGCCTATGAAGCAGTAGGACTTGGAAAGTTTGAAACTCTTTGGAGGGGCCCATACATCATCAAACATTGCCTCATCAAGAGGGCATACATACTGTTAGAGCCTGATGGGACTTGCCTAAATAATCCCGTTAATGGTCTCGACCTCAAAAAAATTCATCCACAAAATGTTAGAATAGAAATGTATGCACCGTGAATTATTTGTTGATGATGATCACCTCATCATGGATTTACTCTAAAAACATTTTCTCATCACGTGTCAACAGATGGATCTTCTGCCATCTTATCATCATGAGTTCACTGATGGCGCATCTTGATGGTCGCAAAACCTCGTTGCTGCAACCTGCACCATATACTCTCCTAACCAGACACCTCATCTCTTTAATGGACTTTGTATAAGGTCATCCAGCAATAATCAAGCAGATTACGACACCGTCATAAGCCTCTTGGCTGATGCCCAGCACCTAGGTTTCTATCACATGCATGTATTCCTTGATTCCAAGCTAGTTGTATCACAGTTAAACAAGAACTTTCACATCCATGATTCACACCTTTTTCAAAAATATCTGCATGCACAAAGGTTAGCTAGATGTTTTTATCATATCACATTTACACATACCAAGGGATCAAAATGATACAGCTGATCACATCACTAATCAAATCCTAGACTAGCTTGCATCACATATATATAAACATCAAGATACATAAAACATCAACAAAAGATACATCTCAAAATAAAGTGCAGAAATACACAAGAAATGTAGATGCATCCAACACATCATTAGAGCTGCCAAAAAATGATCTCGTATATACATAAAAATATATATGAGTACAAAATATATCACTTGCCTGTGACCAGGAAAAATAAGTCAAAAAAACATAGGGATCATCCTCATAAATGGGTGATTGCCTTGGTACATACATAATCTCATCAAAAAAGTAGAACCATCAAGTTTATCTATGACCCTTGCAGCCCAATCTCTGCATCTGGAGCCAAAATCAACCCAAATGTAGCCATCGCCATGGCTATGCAGCGCAAAATTGGTCGGTGTGCCTGCTCCAGTGATATCGTCGTCTCAAAAATGACCTCTGCCAAGCCAACCCATATATCGATAAGAAAACCTCCAGTCAGGGTCTCCACTCGACCCTAGGTATGATGGTAGCTTTGTAACTCTGCCTCAACAACTACCAAGCGTGCCTCTACATCCTCAGCACGTGCGCACCATCGCTCTGCATCCTCACCCGTTGCTACAATGCCTTCCTCTCTGGTGGGCCCACCAATCTCGAACTAGAAACTCTGCATTGGTCACTGAGGACCACCTCGAGGAACAGTCGGTGGCCTCACCACCCTCAGTCTCTGTGGAACAAAGGCATCCCCTGCAACAACCATATGCCTCAGATCGTGGCCTACCAAATAGGTGAGTGGTCGCCCTCGTGGCCCCGTATCTACATGTAAACAAGCATAGTTTCATCGTCATCATAAATAAAATATCATAACGATACATGAAAGCACACATATGTATACAAATTTAGAAATAAAAAAATACTTGTCGGTCCCAAGGCATCACCCTAAGGAAGTCCCATGTTCGGATCTTCTCGAAAGTCCACTCTGTGATAAGGAAACTCTAGAATCAACTGAGGATTGGAGTTAAACCAATCCTCTATAGTGGCATTCCAGTAGCGCCCCACCTCTCCATCACCATATCTCAGCATCACACCTCCCCAGCGGCGCATACATGGGTCCATGGCAGGCCCTACTAGTACTGCTAAAATCGAACAAAGCATAACTACCTGCTCATATAGAATGTTGCAGAGCACACCCCCATAGTGAAAACGCCTAAGTGTACCATGTTGCACCAACATAAGCTATGAAAACATCCCCCAATGTAGTAATTGAGCCCAATCGAAAAAGTGCCCCACCTGTAGCTGATGCAATACCACTATATGGGGCCCCAAGCATCTATTAGCGGATGTTGACCCCACCAATTTCAAAATCATAGCTAGCACTTCTTGCTCGGATAGGTCCAAAATAGTTGTACTCTTGATAAAACCCTCCTCATAAGGGTCACGCCCACAATGAGAAACACCCTATGTCTATGCCCAATGATGAATATCCACATGCCCAACTGGCAGTGGATAAGGTATCACCTCCCCACGAGGAAGAAGACCAGTAACAAAGTAAATATCAATATGTACCGATATCAACAAATCCATCAGTCGATTGACCATCACTAAATGGTCCACATCCCAACATCTAATCATGAAATGCAAGAACCTATCATGCGACCTCATAAGAGGGTTCTGAATGAACTTTAGAAGTCCCCATTACACCAACAGTTGGCTAGTTGTTAGATCCCAAGCCAGATTTGTACAGAATCGATCCCAATCCTTCTCCCTCCAAATCATACTTCCACACAAGATACCATATGTCAACAAAAGATATAACCCCCTAGGTTATTAGAAAAGGGAAAAAACCATGAAAGAATCCTTGTTTTTTCACATCAGCGCGCCTATGTTCCTAACAAACGTGATATCGGACATCCATTTTCTCAACAGAGGTGCATTTTTCAGGCACTTAAGCCATGACTTCCAAAGTTTCCAAGATTGTGTGCCTGTTTTTCAAACAGCCACATGGTTCACACGTCTGTGTCCTACATAGATACTCGACCATTACGCGATAACTTGGCCAAGGCACAGAAAACCCGTGGGGTTCTACCACGACATTTCTCCCCTCAGATGCATAATGCCCACGTTTGAGTAAGAGTTTTGCGCTGAGTAACCGTGGAAAACCCTAAGGTTTTCACAATGACCACACGACTCCAATCGAGTCACTCGTGCGACCAAGTGAAACTAAACCTGAAAGGTTAAACAGGGGACCCCTCTATGACCTACCTACCCTAGAAACTACCAAATTTATGAAGAATGAGTTACAATCTCTTACCTGGCTCTCCCTGTGTGCATCCCAAGTACTCTGGCTGACCATAACGAAAAGAAAAGCTCCAGAAACTTGCTCTGATGCCTACAACTCAACAATGCAAATGAGTGATATTTGGGCCCCTTAGCCCTATCTATCACCCTTTTCGCCATCTTTTGGGGTACTTTACAAAAGCCTGGGATATCCATTGACAAAACCGAAAGAGACATAAGGATCAATACCACAACATGTTCATCACAGAGCTTTGGTTTCAATAAATGAAAAAACTCATTTTTTGTCCTATAGCACACTCAGAAACCCATGTCAAGTACTCCCCCAGTTCTTTAATTCATAGCATTCATTATATGTATGTCTTTAACAATGCTTTCACTTAGGGTATTGGTTGTTTCCATTGGAGGGACATCAAATATGATCCACTTCAACCACCACCCAAACAAGAAAACAACATAGCAAGTATCATTATCCACTTAGCATGATAGGCTTCCTCCTAAAGATTTGCATATCCTGACATCATTTCTCGAAAATTCCCCATAATGTCCATCATCTCAACCATGTTTATCACCATCTCACCATTTCATATGATAAACATCTGCACTAGTCGATAGAACTCCCCCCCTCCCCCATAGCTCACTTTGTCTTTGTAGACCCCTCTTCACTAACAAGAGCCATGACCACTAACTCTGGCCCGGGAACCATCCCACCTACATGCCTTTATGTTCAACCTCATTATGACTACACTCATTACACATGCACCCCATTTCTCGAGCCATCTCTGGTACATTATGATGGATCTAGACAGATGCACCTTCATGTCCTACATTTGGCCTATCATTCACCCATATTTCATAGTCCATCTGTGTCACTTCATCCGCTTCACCAACCCAACACATACAGAAACCAATGGCCCCCCAACCCTCATTAAAAATTTCATACCTCCATACAAGTTACCTTCATTATGGGGCACCCATCTCCGTGTTTGTACATCCAAACCACCCTCATATTTTTTTGGTAATTGTACAAATATTTTTTAGCAAAAGGAATCCCACCCACATTTTTTTCTATTCATGTCTTTTACTTGGTGGTAGTTTCTAGTCACCCTCGGTTGAAACTTACACCTCACCAACAATCAATTTCCATTTTTTACACCTGTTAAAACCTCCTTACACCCACCCTGGAAATCCAACCGACTTGAGGACCATGGCCATCAATAAACATGTTTTGTTCACCACCATTTTCACATCAAGCTTCGACCTCAGGCTAATTTTCCATATCCTCTTATATCGTCAGCTCTCACTATCATGCTTATCTAACCCAAATTATTACAATCTCTTCACATCTCATATTGATGCCCTGCCTCATCATGTCGGATGGTTAATGCTCCTCTCTTGTCGACTTCAACAATTATATTCTAGGATAGGGATAGGGGTAGTAACTTGGATACTCCCACCCCCGAAGGGATATCCTTGGGTGGCACAATGAGAATCATTATTTCCCACTGATGTCATTGGTCCCCTTGACATTTGACACCAATACAAACTTTTATGTCAAGGTGGTGTCGTACTTAGTTACTGTTGCAGTTCTTTCATTTAGCTGAATACCCCTGCATCACTAAGCACCTCATCCAACAATTCTTATACCAGGATATGGCATAGGTACCCGAAGTCGAAGACCTATGCATGCCGTATCACCCCAATTAACAATGCTTCACCTCTAGTATGTGTAGGGAAACCATATTAAGTCTATTTGACCAGGAAGCGCCCTTGAGGGTGTCAAGAGGTATCATCATCATCTATTAGCACGTCAACTACCACAATGTTGACTAGACAAAAACTAGTCTTTGTCTGATTGTAATCAGTTATGATTAGTCATCATAATGAGCATGGGACATACCCGCCTCATATATACACATTTTTATTGTAATTTTTTAGCAGAGCATGGTAACCATTTATACTTGGTCAAGGGGATTTTCTCTACTTGTTTCCACAACAAATTATCCTCTCTCTCGAAAAGTTGATCAAACTTTCCATCAGAAATGAAAATGTGATGTATTTCGGATATATGGTTCCTCCTAACCTCATACATTAGGGGGAAACTGTTAACACCAAAAAATCGTACACCCATTAGTACAATCTAGAAGACAGTAAAAGGTGCCCAACAGAATGCACAAGTGAACATTTTCTAGGTAAGTACATCATGAAATTAAAAAAATCAAAGTTCTCCTCAAGTCCAAAATTTATAAAAAAAAAAAAATTAAGGCCACACATATATTTCTTTGATAAACGAGCATGCACGGAATATCGTTCAAAAGCTGTGCGGTTGAAGAAAAGGATGATTCAGCAATCCAGGACCACTCTACACACTTGGGGACAATTCTATGACATGAGCTCAATCCAGTATAGTTGAATTCAAGTCGCCTTGGAGATATCTATCCCTCAGTGGAATCATCTTGTCCTACTCATGTCTCATTATCATTCATGAACCAAGAGGGGGGAAATGGATTAAAAAATTCTATATAAATAGGCCATGGGAGAGCCAAAATATGAGACATTGTTATGATGGCTAAATTGTTGTCTCAACAAACCACCAAGGCATTGTTGAAGTTAATGAAGAGAAGAGCACTAGCATGTTGGCCATAATTTTTCTAATCAATCCATCATCTTAGTGAGAGAAGAGGAATCCACCATGAGAGAGTCTTCATACTTCATTGAGAGTAAGGATAAAATTACAAAGAGATTAAGGAAAAGTAACCCCCTTGTTGAGGATTTTTTAACACCATAGCTCAAAGAATTCTCTTCAAGTGTATAAGATTCATCTATTGTATTCAACTTCTACTACCCACCGTAAATAAAAGGATATTTTTGCATTATCTTATTTATTTGTTTGCTCCTTTTGAGCATTGCTTGTGTATTGACGTCTCTTTGTTTAGTTTATGTTTATGTATGCATTGTTTCCACTACTTACAATGTTGTGTTTATTTAAGTCGGTCCACTAACAACACCAACTATGACTATGATCCTTTGCAGGGAACAATCAACTACTAAGGAGGTGTATTTTTGTACACCATTGCCACAAAAACACTATCACAACGATAATCATAATATTACTTGTCATGGCTGGTTAAATATGTATGTACACCTTAGAAATTTCAACATCTTTTTAATATTCACCAAGTTTTTGGATATGGACACATTAATGTAATAAGGAATAACATTGATTCATATAGTCCACCACTGGGATACATGGCTCATGTGGCTTATATTATGATTAAATAAACTTTATTTTTCAATCCTAAGGAGTTTTGTAATGTGAGCCCACTATGTCCCTCATAACATTATTAATTTAACTATGGTTGGGGGTGAGGGTTATGATGGTGGTGCACAAGTGATTGATTGCCATGTCTCTGCTCCCCTCTGATTTTTACAAGGAGTGGAACAATCTCCATCGAATGGTTAGGATCTAACAAGGTCACATCAACGACAGAGATCGATCCCACAAACCCTAGCCTTGGTTTGTTGTCGTTCATCCCTATTCACTTTGTTTTGTTGTTCCCTTTGATTTTTCCTCTTCCCACTGGAGAAATGGTGTCGAAACTTTAGGATGTTGTCTTGTTGTAGATGAATACTTGGACAAATTGTTCTCCTCTTGGTGTATGTGGCACTCACACCCTTCTTCTTCCTATGGTTTAGTGACAATGTACAACTAGTAACCATATATATCTTGGTTGTGTTTTTAGAATGTTATTTTTGTTACTTATATGTTTGGGGTTCTCTACACTAATTTTCTGCTTGTTTCTATGGTAGGCATCCTTTCACTTCTGAAATTCAATCTCTGGCCTCCAAGTCTTGTGAAATTTCTAACTTCCAGGAGGGGTTTCCTTACTAAGGTAGCTTCAAATGATAAGATAATCTAGAACATTGTATCTTAAATGTTTTCTTCTTTTTTTTCTTGTTTGTACACTTAAAAAATTATCCTTCCTAGTTAATGCAGCACAATCATCTGTCTATTAATATTTTTCTAGGATTTAACCATAATGTTGTTAGCTGCACAAGATTCGCTTTGTTTCTTCAACTCCATGATGACTGGTTTTTTTACACCCTAGGTAACTTTGAGGTTGTTTTTTTTTTCAATTCGTTTTCGCTTTTCGTTCTTACCCCTTTTTCCACTTAAATTTCTTTACATGGTAAGGTCTTCCCCCACTTCCTTATTTTTTCCATACTAGCGCACTCCAATCTTTGTTATTCGAAAAAAATCATTTTACATGACTATTCATACTCTTGTGTATTAATAATGGTGGTTGTTTGCTCTTAAGAAATAAAGTCCGACTATACTCGCTATCTCTTTCATGGGTATAAATTCTTTCTAGTCTTTACTTTTATTTTCCCTAAATTTCTTTATCCTCTCTCCTCTTCTCTTAATGTGTAATGCTTTTGATGTGTCGCTCTCACAGGTATGTACAGATAGTTCTTGTTTATGCCATCACTCGATCTAGCATGGTTCCTACCACCTCTAACACAACCTATATTGTCACAGGTTGGTCGATGTTAGTTCCATACTTCAGTTGCTCTTTTCGAGTGCTATGAACTTCGTGTTTGGTCAATCTGTAAAGACCATTTATGACTCTTTTTTTTACGGGAAATATGTTTGTTTGGCCGCAAAGACTTCCCATGCAGCCTAGAGGTTTTTTTTCCTTTATATAAAATATTTCCACTCTGTTCAAGGCTTGCTATTCCCTATGTAATAAGTTTTTTCTGTATTTTCCAGTTATAGGCTTGTTGGTTAGACTTATTGTAATGTTATTTTTTTTCCAAGAATAAAACATCCTTGGGGTTGTAAAGGAATGGTTTCCAATATATTCTTTTGATTCTATGTGTATATATATTTTTATCCTGGTTGATATTCCTTTTTCTATGTTCTCTGGAGCACCTCTATTCAACATAATTTTGGCTTCAGGTTTATTTGCTTCCAGAATGTTCACAAATGTGTTACGGATCTATGAAATTTCTTTAGTCATTCTTTCAGAATTTGATAATATTTACATATATATTTATCCCCTCATTACTTGGGTTATTTTTTTTAGTGTGGCTTCAGGTTTATTTGCTTCCAGAATGTTCACAAATGTGTTACGGATCTATGAAATTTCTTTAGTCATTCTTTCAGAATTTGATAATATTTACATATATATTTATCCCCTCATTACTTGGGTTATTTTTTTTAGTGTTCCTAATATATTATAGGACAAAACTCTTATTTGGGTGTGGTAGTATATATACTTCTTTGCACTAAATATTACGCCAAATCTGGGACTAACAGTAGATTTGGCATTCGCTTTAAAAAAAATTATTCCCTTTTTACTCTGCAACATTTCACTGTAATTATGGTAATTTCAACTGTAAATTCCTAAGACATATACACCAGTATTGTATACTCACTCTGTACATATCGGTCTCAGATACTTTAAAGTGGTAACTCCTAATAAAAATTCGTATGTAACACTAAGCTAGACTGAATGCGTCGACTTAATTGTTTTCCAACTTATAGTAAACCTAGTAAAGTCCAACGAAGTCGAATTTCTCTTTTCTTGAGTCGAGTCTGACTTCCTCTGCGAACTAATTAAAAAATGACTCCTTGGTATACTACTTTATTATTCTAATAGGGAGTTGTCTATAATGTGACTGTGACGGAATCAGGCGGAAGAAATGAGGTTAAATCTTGATTTTTAGCAATTAAAATGGTTTTTTAACTGCATATTTGGATTCAGCGCCCTGAAAAACCCCTGGGGGCCATTGATTGTGCAGAAACTAGCTATCAAACTTGGGATTCCATTGAATTGCTGCCGGATTTTGACCCGAAAAATCCGCCAGAAAAACTTTCAAAAAATCGCGTTATAGACTACTGCTTCTAATAGTCCTATAAGTCTCCTTCATTCTTTCTTTTTCCTTATTAACTCCATCTCTATTAATTTAATTAACACCAAGATAAAGACATATTAGGTGTATAAAAAATTCAAAATCTCTTGAGCAAAGATCGACCCTACTATCCCATAGTTGCACTGTTTTCTCTTCGAATTTCATATACATTTATGAGTTTGTAATAATAAAATTCACTACGTGTTCATGGTTCTAAATTGTCTACCGTGTCAATTTATACATTTACTCGATTACAGACCACCTTATCTACTTTCTATAATTGAATTGCAACCATCTGTATATGATTTCTTTCATATCGCTATCAAATTAGATTCAAATACTATTGACCAGTACACCACTGAAAGAATAAACAAGATCAGATTTCCTAACCGTAAATGTTACTGGAAACTGTACTAGGAAGAAACACTATCCTTCTAACCATGCACTGCACTGATCCTCTAATTCCTCCCAAGCTGAGATATTTTGCCAACAGAATCAACAACCTCTTTTGATTCCAGATAATGTATTTTATGTACTATTTTACTAACAAATTTTTCCCTAGCGACATCTCGCTTTTCTTGGCTCTACCAACCCACTTGCCAAGACTTTCTTTCTGTCTTTTTTTCTTTGTTTAAAAACCACATTTCTCTCCCAAGGTGGTTTAATCTACCCATACTTAGCATCCTTCTCTATCTAAGTGATCTAATGGATTTTTCTCTCCCATCTCATTAAATCTTAGTTTACCTCTTATAGATTTTTAGGAGTCTTTTTTGGGAAGATTTATATATCTCATCCATCATGAATAGTTTGTCAATTTTTGTCAAGAATTTCTTTACTGTAGTGTTTCTTTCCCAAATAATTTCCAATTTTCCATTTATTATTAAATAATTATTTATTACGTCATAATACTTTATTGTTCACCTTTATTCCAACCAAGCGTGTGTTCCCACCATCAAGTCTAAAAACAATTCAGTCTAAATACAACAATTCATTAACATAAAAACAAAGGGGTATTACAGTTAATTAGGGATTTTATATCGCAGACATTCATAATGGTAGCAGCATATATGGAGTGGGGGAGGGGCGGCTGAACCCTAGTTACCTCAGGCCTTGGTTTGTGCCTCCCTTCACATTTTAGCCATGGCATTTTTCTCTGTTGTAGACGTTGCTTTGTTGTTGGTGTGTGTTGCACATATGTGATGTGTTGAGTATTTTCATCCGGTTCTACTATTGTGGCTTTCTCTCAGGTTTTTTATTCATGGTTTCATTACATTTCCATGTCGTTGTCTATGGCCCTCTATGAGAAGAGTTGAGCGAACGGGAAACCACCCATGCTGCTAGACCCTCTAGTTTGTGCCTCTTTCGCTTTTTTGTCCAGGTTTTTCACTGACGTATTTGGTGGTTATCTCTGGCGGATTTGGTTGCTCTATTGGTGTCCTTTTGAGTGTTTGTTGTAGCCTTCTTGATCACGTTGTTGCAGTCTCCAGACCATTTATGCTTGTGCATTTGGGTGTGTTGGAGCTCTGCGTCCTTCCACTGCATTTCTTGTATTTTTCAGAGGAGGTGTTTGATGTTTGGACACATGGTTAACACCATGGATCTTTTGTGGCCTGCTTCTAGGCCTTTCTCATGAGCTAGGAGAGAAATGCGTGCCCCATCTTTGAGTTTTTGAGATTACATTTACTGGGTTTTATGACTTATTGCAAGCCATTTTTTGTGGTGAGAGTCGGTTAGTTCTTGTATTTTCTAATTAGTTGTAGGGCATTATCGCTCAAATTTGTTTCATGTGTAAAATATAACTTTTTTTTTGGATGAATAAAATTATGGATTTATATTCTTGCGAAAAAAAATATTCATAGTGGTAGTATTCATACCAATTTAATGGTTGGTAAATGTACTTACGCATCAATTCATAATAAGCATCAAAATACTGACCCCTTTTACCATGGATATTCTTAATAGGATTTGTTACAATACCATGGGTCAATACCATGGCTTATCAAACCAGATGACTAGAAAGCCACAACTCATTTCAAATGACATTTATTTATATGATATTTTTTTAAAATTAATCAATTTAATGGAAAAGGAAAAAAAAGACATAACTACTTTGAAGATATATAAACATATGATTTGTCTATATTACTATGAATATTTTGTTGATATAATAAGCTTCATAACATTTTATTCTATTTCTATAGCAATTAATAACTAACATATCTTGTTAATAATTTAATAACCACTTAATATTCGGTTGAGAAATGTTTATAAAAATGATTAAATTTATAGAAAAAAAATTAACTTAAATATGTCTATTTTTTTTCTCGCAGCAAACTAAACTTAACTATTTTCATAAATCACGATGTTATTAGATTCTTATAATAATTCTTAACTATAAAATTATAGTTTCTTATTAATATAAAGATTATT
>APFE030294404.1:0-27139 GCA_000404065.3 Pinus taeda | reverse complement strand
CACGGGACGCAAACGCTGGCGAACAGGTTTGGCCCCGGGATACGTTGGTATCTCGTGCACGACTATAGATGGATCAATTCCGGGCATTTCTTCATATGACCATGCAAAGACATCACGAAATTCGCGAAAAAGAGCGATATAAACCTGAATCTCCTCCGGAGTGCAAGTCACTCCTATGTATATATTCTCAACAATCCCTGCCTTGACAGAGATGTCGATCGGTTGAGTTTGCGTGATGTTCCCTAGATTCCCTTCGGACGATGTGTGATAAATCTGAATGGGCGTCTGAAGGGGTTGAGAAGGGAGACATGAAACAAACCACGCAAGACACAGTAAAGTTTCCTGGGAGGTAGGGAGAAAAGAAGAACGGTGGTGAAGAGGGAACCATGGCCGTTCATCCAGAGACATGGTCTCTATAATAGCCTCATCGGAAGGAAATGTTTCCTTCAATGGATCCGAGGAGGTGTATTCTCCTAACCAAGGGGGAAAATCATCTGAGTCAAGCACCTCACTCGAGACGGTGGGTTCATCATGAGAAGCCGATGCAGCAACAATTTCAATGTAGTTGAGCTCGGCTGGGCTCAACGGCATCTCCTCGCCCCAAGGTTCTATCTGGTCAATGGAAGGAAGAATCCAAGGATCAGAACGAACTGAGATCATCGAGATCCAGGCAAAGTTGGGAGGTGGGAGGAAAAAAACACCCATAAGGGCGGGTTCTCTAAAGAGCCCGGCTCCCACATTTTCATACAGACTGAGGTATGCTCAACGAAGGGTACGTTTCCCTCAGAAGAGGAAGCGAAAAATGAGAGTTGATCAACCGTGACAATTTTCCCTTGATGGGGAAAACGAATGACACGGAAGAGAGACGAAGCCACAGGACGCATAGCGTATGTCCAGCTCCGGCCCAGAAGCAGGTTATAGGTAAGACTTGCATCTACAACCTCAACTTCAACTTCTACAGTCTTCCCTTCTAAGGTAATCGGTAGCCATTGAAGGATACCATACGGTCGAGATTCTCTCCTGTCGAATGCTTCCAAGGTCGTCGGGGATTGACTCAACGTCGGAGACCCGATGGCTTTCCAACATGCAACGGACATAATGCAAGTTGAGGCGCCTTCATCAATGACTGTACGATGGATCGTTTTAGAATTGATGACGACTTGAATGAGAAAAGCTATCTGATGAGGCAGTCGAGGAACATGACTCTCGAGGTCGAAAGTGATTAAATCTGAGTCCACTGGGTCTATGCCACCGATGGCCGATAGCAGGGACTTCCTCTGGGGGGGCTAGCTCTGAAGGACCTCCAATGCGGACATGGGAGACGAAGCCTGCGCTAAGTCCTCCACGATGCTATAGTGCTGGGCGACACGAGCATTCGGGTTAGAGGAAGATCTCCTGAGTACCCCTTTGGGAGGGGCTCGGATTGTCATCTCGACACTCGGTCTCTCAATATGGAGAGGACCAGAGCTGGATGGAGGAGTGCTTGACGGAACCTCTGGCTCTTTCCCGGTGGACGACGGATAATCCTTAGCTCGAGTTGATACATGAATAGGAATAGTTCCAGCCATGAAGACCTGGGAACCGAAGGGAGAGGATGAATAAGGATCAGCTACCATCTGGGTTTGCTAAGAGGGAAAGGGTTCTTTGAAAATAACAGGGATCCCTTGAGCACCTTTCAACAACCGACTAACTTCGGCCCGCCTAGGGCAGTCCTTAGTATAGTGGTCTTCCTCACAAATGAGGCAAGGATACTTAGGCTTACGCTTAGCTCCTTCCTCACCAGTAGGTTTAGATGATTCCTGCTTGGGTTGATCAGACTTATTCTTCCCTTTCCCCTTTTCCTTTTTCTTGCCTTTCGAGGCCTTGCCTGTCGTAGAGGACTGAACGGCATTGACCTCGGAAGTGTTACCGGAAATTACAACACCCTGGGAAGGGTTTTCGTTGGGTGAACTAGACTTCTGCTTCCCAGAGTTTGATGACTTTTTAGAGGCCTGGTTTACAGAGCCAATGACTCCATCAACAGATGGCTTGGGCGAAGCCTTGGATGTGCCGGGCCTAGGGGCGTCTGGCAAATAATCATACAAAGTACCAGACTGAGAATAGACTAAGTCTAGGTAATGAGCGCGCGCGATCGCTTTCTCTTCAGTTACGCATGCCCCCATAGCAATATCCCGCGCAATCTTGGGGACAAAGGAGGTGGTAAACCAGTCGGTGAGGAGGAAATCAGGTATCCAGAACTTGATTAACCTGCGACGCCTTCTCCACTCATGAATGTGATCGGAGATATGTGTAGCAGTATCCTGCTTAAGAGACGTAAGGAGGTGAGTCCCCGTCTCATACCGAATGGGTAACTGAAAGTGATTCAAATATGCCATAGCCAGCGAATTGAAATCATGGAATGATGCACGTGACAATTTGATGTACCATTTAGCCGCCGAACCAATGAGGGTCCTCTGAAAGAGGCGAAGTCGGATCGAGTCATCGGGCCATGAATTCGACGAACACCATAAGTGATATGTCATCACATGAGCCTGAGGATCCTCTCCGGCCTTCCCATCAAATTTGGGACAATCACTAGGAATTTTAGTTGGAACTGGTGGCCACTGTGGATCGTGTAGAATGGGGTCATTCGTCAACTTTGACACATCGGGCAGTTCCAACGTGGCTAAAAATGGTAGCTGTGGATTAAACGACATTTGTGGCGGATACGAGGTAGAACCAGAATTCCATCCAGTTCCTGGTTGCCCCCATTGTCCTTGTCCCGATGGGCCAGGTCCGTAAGGGCCTTGTCCAGAAGGATTTTGTCCATAGGGGTTATGCCCGGAACCACGTTGCTGATTCTGCCCCCCAGCACCCCATTGGTTACCATATTGGCCAGCAGGTTGTTGATAATTCGGTTGAGGATTACCCTGTGGCTGTTGGTAATTCTGATAAGGGATATATGTATTTTGTCCCTGGGGTTGCTGGTATCTGTACTGAGCCTATGAACCAGGCGGCATTTTATGGGATTGATACCCACCTGAATGCTGGGGTTGGGATTGGTACCCACCCGAATAAGGAGGCCGGGTCTGATACCCGTCAGAGTACGGAGGCTGGGATTGATACCTGCCTGAGTACGGAGGTTGGGATTGGTACCCGCCCGAGTAAGGAGGTTGGGATTCGTACCCACCTGAATACGGAGGTCGGGATTGATACCCACCTGAAAGAGGAGGTCGGGATTGGTACCTGCCTGCATGCTGAGCCGTCTGGCCAGAAGGTTGTCCTAGTCGGATCTGAGATGGCCCTGTTCGCCAAGAAGGTCGAGCTTGCTGAGTGAGGGGCTGCCCTTGCGCAACCGAGGTTTGTCCTCATTGACCAGATGGTTGCTGAGTGGTAGGCCGGCCTTGCTGCACGTAAGGCTAGCCCCCTTGCCCAGAACGGTTTCCTTGCTGATTAACGGGTTGACCTTGTTGCCCATGAGGTTGTCCTTGGTTCCCATAAGGTTGCCCCGAAGGGTAGCCTTGTTAGGTACCTGGTTGACCTTGTTGAGCATTGGGTTGTCTCGAGTTTCCAGAAGGTTTCCCAAGATATGTAAAAGCCGGACCACTAGAGGCCAAAGGTTGTCCCTGATTGGGTTGTCCTTGTGGGCCTCCCTGTTGACCTGGGTAATTTTGACCAGCATACTGCTGCCCATGATTAGGCTGCAAGTAGGGCTGTTGACCCTGGTAGGGTGGTCCTCGCTGTCCTTGTCCCGAATGGTACTGGCCGCCACCATAGCCGGTGGTACCCCAAGCCACGTTCAATGGAACGGAAATTTCATCATAAGGGATTTGAGGCAAGGAGGTAAACAAGTAATGATTCTCAGGATCATAATACGGGCCTTGCTCATTAGGGTTCTGGACATTACGCAAGTATTGAAAATATGCCTCATCTGCCGTCATATGATCGGAAGCAGGAGGAGCACCACTTGCGGGGTGCACAACTCTAGAAGCAGGTGACGATGGACCACTCTGCGTTGGACCTCGAGATGGGTCTGCGGCAGAAGTGACAGCAGATGATGTTGTGACGAGCACCACTTGCGGGGTGCACAACTCTAGAAGCAGGTGACGATGGACCACTCTGCGTTGGACCTCGAGATGGGCCTGCGGCAGAAGTGACAGCAGATGATGTTGTGACGGTACTGACAACTGGAGTTGACGCCGCGATACAAACGGTCGGGTTGGAGGGGACTGCTGTAACAACAGTATGGCAGACTTGGGAAACAAACGGTCCTATGGTAGGGACGATGTTTTGATCCCAAACAGAAGAGGAGGCTGCCGAGTTCATAGCATCCCTCAAAGATCTGTAGCGCGCTAGCACCGTGACACCCAAAGACGTAACGGTGTAGGGCGTAAAGATGATGGGGGATGTCGCCGGGATGGGAGTATCTATACTCGACATGACAGACGGGCCACTCGACACAGGAGAGGTGTCATCCATATCGGAAGAAGCCATTGGAGATGGAGCACCGACAGGAGTGGCAGGAAAATCCTCGTCAGAGGGCTCCCAAATAAGGTTTTAAAAGAACTCATAGAAATCGTCCTTTGGAGCTCGAGAATTCAACGGTTGGATGCTCGGAACAATGGGAAGAGCGTCACAGACTGGAGTTTCAGGGGCAACAGAAGATGGAGACCCTTCGTCACTTGGGATCGAAGATGGAGTTGATGGATCCGCCAGGATGACCAAACAAAGACCCTAAGCAAGCTAACGATAAAAACCTACTCAAAACTAAACGCACGCAAGATCTAACCAGGTAAAGTTATCGTGGCCAAATGAATTTTTAAGACACAGGAACTGAACTTGACCTTTTCATGTTTCGAGAGTCGAGAAAAGGACGAAAAGATGACTATATCTCCTTCGAATATTTAATGAGCACGAAGTGACAAGACGCTCACTTACACCTTTTCTTTTAGGGAGTCTGAAAAGGATCAAAAGTGACTGCTTTGGAGATTCTAAGCAAAAGGTTTACCAAGAAACCCGTAAAACTGCTTATACACCTTGGCAATCGTATGAGAACCAAGGACTTTCCGTACTGCAGTCAATCTTCCCGAATGCTGTGTTCGATGCGTTACAGTTCACAAGGCGGTAGACTCGGCTTCTTATGGATAAAGGATGCAAGCCTAATGGAGTCTCCCCATATATACGCGACGGTACGTGGGAGCCCAATCCATGCTAGCACCTTTCGTTTCACCGTGGAGGAATCACCCAACCACTCGACGGTAAGCTACCAGGTTTAAAGACGCCGAAACACGTCTCTAGCCTAGACCTCTAGATATTTGCGTTAAGTTCCAATGCATTTTTAGATAAATTCAGTTTATTTTACGGTTGATCTTGAATTAAGTTTTGATTTCAAGTCCTACCGTATGATCTCTCGAAAATGCTTAAATGCAACTACATGCCAAAGAACATCATTTTGTTCGATGAATTCTAACTATGAGAAGGTTAGGAATTTTGAATCAAACAAAACAAACTCAAGCAATCAAACAACTAAATGCAACTAACAGCAAGGAAATGGAACTTTTCTTTTGAAAACACAAAACAACGAAATGTCCTTTTCCTTTTAACTATTAAATGCAAAAGATGCTAGTTTGCTTTTCTTTTCAATGGCATAAAAGTGTTTACAATGACTTTGAGAGACAGCTAGATCAAGCAAAGAAATGAAATTGCTCAATGCAAACACAAGAAAATTCCCAAGACACTAAAAACCAGTTTCCCAAATCAAAGGAAAACAAAGGCTCATGAGCTATGTGATCTAAGCTCAACAAGACAACAAGGAATTCAAAGGAGGAAGGCAAATCGCTTGGAACACAACCAAAACACTTCCAACAACCGCCAAATGAATGTGAAAACAAATCTGAAGTTGGCTGGTCAATCAAGAACACAAGATCCCAAACGGGAGGCTTGACACACACACGGCCACTAGATGCCCTAGGGCTTGAGTGCGAAATCAATGGAGAAAAGCAAACACCCGGAGGATAAGAGTTCAAAACCAGGCAAATGACGATTCAACACACTCCAGCAACTGTAAAAGTTAAGGCAAAATGCAAACCAAGCAACGAAAGCGAAAAGGAAGGCTTTGAAAAACCGAAAACAGGTAACAAATGAACCCTTGCGGAACAAGGCTTCGCAAGAAAGCGTGTCACAGCTCAGAAAAAATAAAACAAGTCATAAACCAAGTGGAAAGAGCAGGGGATAGCCAAACCAAGAGGTTTAGGAGGAAAATTTGGACAAAAAAGACTTTTACAGGATCAGCGTGGGTGACCCCTCAGCAACAAAGCGATGACAAGACAACGCCTGTAGCAACTTTGCGCTGTCAGCGTGGAAGGACACGGATAAAGGGCGCTGGCCCGAAAACAAGGTCAGCGCGACTGTTAAATGTACAAGCGTGATGACAGGGAAAGCAAAGGAACAAATGTGCGATGTCAGCGTGACTGTTCTGAAATAAAACGCGCTGAGGCTAAAAAAAAGCAAAAACGAACCAAAAACTCCCAAACCAAGGTAACAACCTTTTAAGACAATTAAAGCAGTTCCTAGGATGAACCAGGAAACCAACAACAACAAACTAATCCCCAATCTTTGACAAGAAAGCAATAATCAAATTCAAGAACAAGGATGAACAACAAAGAGACAAGCAACGCTCCCAGCGGAGTCGCCAAATTGTTGGAGAGGTAAATCCCCTCTACGGATAGAGGCGATCCCTACTAGCCCAAAAGGGGTCTAGCAACAATCAATCAATGCTACTCTGCAAGTTCCTAGTTGCAATTAAGAAGTGGGTAATGAACACCTACTTGGATTCCAGCGCTATGTTTTATGAAGAGATGCCGCTCTCGCTCCTTCGCTCCAACCGGTCACAATCCTCCACTATCCTCGTGGGCGAACACCTGCACAAGAAAAGAGAAGACAAACACAAGCGTAAAATCTAGTAAAAGCAACCATACATCAGTCAGAAAGGATGTAATTCACATTAACCATTCATAAGGCAAATGAGAATGGAACCATAACAGTAGTCATCTATCTTTTATTAATCAGAAATAGAGAAATGTACAACCAATGTTCTGACGCTGAGTCCTTCTCTAGAGGGTCCAGCCAGCATGTCTCATAAGCATTCACCCTTGAAGGTAGATCTCCCAAGTCAAAGAATTCTCTCTCTCACACAAGGCAACAAACTCATAACCTTCCTCAAGCTCTATAGCAATCCACACACAACACACCAAATGCCTATTAAGAACAACACTAATGCACTATGAATTCCTCTATGTCAAAGTCTATATGTCCAAAAAACTAGCTGCTCATGGCAATGGTGGAGGCTTATATAGGAGAAGGAGTCTCCATGAATAGTGAAAGGATGAGCTTTCCCCCAAGAAAAGTAGGTTATCAGGCAAACAGACATGCCATAGAAAGGAGGGCGACCTTTACAAAGCCAACAACCAGGTCTGGAGTCATCTGGAAGGCTGGCTGTTAGAACAAACTCGCCCAAACAGGATCAACACGGGTGCATAACTGGGCTGGTGCGCTGGCACCGCATCTCAATTATAGAAGAGGTCTGGCCAGCGCGATCTAATACAAACGGAGGGTGCGCTGTTTATGAAATTCGACCAGCGTGGAAAACTCGTGTGCTTCCGCGCTGGCAGCGCACCAGTTACACTATCATCCGCCAGTCAGCGCGGTTATTTTAATAACAGTCGCGATGATCCAATAAACTTAGGCAAAGAGGGTTTTTTGGCCATTTCAAAGAGCATGAGCATGATGGATTGATTTCATGACACAGTAGGGAGTCTGACAAGGAGATAGTGACATTTTACTGTGTAACACCTCTCTATATCACCCCAAAAACATAAACTCTCTTTCTCCAATCTATCTATCTATCTATCCCTCCCTTCTCCTCTCCCCATATATATCACTCTCTTCCCGTTCTCTCCCTCTCCACCACTTCTATCTCTCCTCCCTCCCAGTGTCCTCTCTCCCTCTCTCTCTATCTTCCTTATCACTCCCTCCCTCTCTCTCCACATTTATCTCTCTATTTATTTCTTCTTACCTCCCTCTCTCCCCTCCTCCAACTCCATCTCTATTTCCCTCCCTCTCTCTAATTTCTCACATCCTCTCTCTCTTCCTTCATCATTGTCCCTTTCTCTCCCACCTCTCTCTCTCCCTCTCCAACTTTGTTACTATATACCTCCCTCTCTCCTCTCCCCTTCTCTCCCCCATTCTCTCCATCTCTCCTTCTTTGTCTCTTTATCTCACCCCCAAATATACACACACTCTCTCCATATCTCCCTTGTCACTCCCTCTCTCTCTTCACTTCTTACTCTATATGTATTTTTTCTTCCCTCCCACTCTCCCCCTCCAACTTCATCTCTATATCCATCGCAATTTCCTCCTATCTCTCTCCCTCCCTCCTCCGCTCTCTCGTACTTCATCTCTCTCCCTTTCTCTTCTACCTCCCTCTATCTCCCCCCATCACTCTCTCTCTCTCTCTCTCTTTCTCTCTGACCTCTAATATTCTCTCTTCACACATCACTCTTCTCCTCTCTCTCAAGTCCTGTCTCTCTTTCTTCCTCTCTCTCCCTTTCTCTCCTACCTCCCTCTTTCTTCCCCCATCATCCTCTCTCTCTCTCTCTCTCTCTCTCTCTCTCTCTCTCCAACTATGTTACTATATCCCTCCCTCTCTCCTTCTCTCTCCTTCTCTCCCCCCCTTCTCTCAATATCTCCTTCTTTGTCTCTTTATATCACCCCTAAACATAAACCCTCTCTTTCTCCACTTCTCACTCTCTATGTCTTTCTTCTTCCTTCCCCTTCCCCCCTCCAACTCCATCTCTCTATCCCTCACTCTCTCCTCCTATCTCGCAAGTCCTCTCTCTCCCTTTCTCTCCTACTTTCCTCCCTCTTCTCCCATCTCTCTCTCCCTCTCTCTCTCCTTCTCTCTCTTCCCCCTCCATCATTATGTCTCCCTCTCCTTATCTTACCCTTCTCTAGCTCTCTCACTCCTCTCCCTCTTTCTCTCTTCATTCTTCCTCTCCCCTCTCCTTCAGTTTATTTCCATCTGTCCCTTGTCACTCCCCCTATCTCTCCACCTGTATCACTCTATGTCTTTGTTCTTCCCTCCCATATATTATCTAGAGTTAATATATATCAAGATTTTTTATTATTAAAAAATTTAATGTTGTATTAATCCAATATTATTAATTTAATAATATTTAATATGAATATTTTATTTTAGTAATAAGAATAATAATATTAATATTATGGTTAATAATATTTTTTTGCATGGTATTAATAATAATTTGGCCCATAGGCTTCACCTAAATAAAACCTCTTTTTTTAGTATTAGTAAGTATAAAGAGGTTTATGGAGTAAATATAAAAAGAGGTTTTATTTATTTACCATACCTCTCATTTATTTATATTTGATTTATTTATCATATCTCTTTTATGTACCATGGTATTTGGCCCATAGGCTTGGTATATAATTAGATGTTGATTTCTAATCCTATTTGATATATTTTTATTTATTTACCATACCTATTTATACCTCTTTTATATTTGTTTATTTACCATACATCTTTTAGAAATATGGCATTTGGCCATGGTATTAATAATGATTTGTCCCATGGTATTTTGCCCATAGGCTTCACCTAAATAAAACCTATTTTTTGAGTTTTCTTTAAATATAAAGAAGTTTATGGAGTAAATACAAATATATGTTTTATTTATTTACCATATTTATTTATATTTGTATTTATTTACCGTAACTCTTGTTTATTTATATTTTTTATTACTTTACCACACCTCTTTTTTTAGTGTTCATAAACTTCTTTATATTTTAAATTTATATTGTGTTTATACATAATAATAATTAGATTGATTTTTAAATAGGGCCCACCTTAGATTAAAAATGTTAAATGTTAAACATTACGTTTACGTTTATGTTTATGTTTACATGTTTATATTTTTACGTGAGATCTACCATCATACTAGATTGTAGAGTGCCTCTCGGCCTACTTACCATATTACATTTTAATATATAAAATTCTCTCAAAAATATAAATAAAATTTCATTTCTATCTCTTTTTTTTTTTATTATTGTTAACAAAGAAACAACACACTTTACATTAATTTTCATAATATCAAAGAAAAAATATATTCTCTACTAATTTTAGACTACTGTTGTTGTTCATAACTATCTATATTATTTATTATTATTATTTTAAATCAATTGATTTACTGTGACTTCAACAAATCCTATTTAATTTATATATATATTTTTCTCTCTTTTATTTTTATGGTCAGAATATGGGATGGTTATAGATTTAATTTTGAGTGGGTAGTTGGAATTTGTTTTACATGTAAGGTGAAATGTGGAAATATCAAATAGTTATCGGTTGAATCTTGTCGTATGAGGGGCAAAGTCTTAATATGGATGGGTTATCAATAGACTTTTGAATTTTTGCTTGGATTTTGTGTTACACGGAAAAAAAAATGGAGTGCAAGCTTCGCTTTTCGTGAAGGCATAGAGGTTTGAGTTGTCAATTTTTGTGAATAATTTGTTCACATATATTTTGCTAACTTCCACGCAGTTGTCATATGCTTAGTGGGAAGTTGGATGGTTTGTTTGGACGTGTTTCTTGCTATAATGTAGTTTATGTACGAAATTATGTTTTTATATTAAAGTAATATATTAATAATAATATATAATATAGTTAATTTGGGGTAGTGATGATGGGAGGGGTTATTTTTTATTTTGATGAAAGAATAAAACTAATTTACTCTAGGAGGTCAGTTTAATAATCATGTTAAAATATACACATACACTTTTTTTAATAGAGTAATGCTGGTTCAAAAAAGACAAATCTCTTGATTCTTTATTATCTGGTATTCATAACTCATTATCTATAGCTTAATAAAGGAAACTATTGCATAACACTTGGGCTTAAAGACAATCCTTAAGAAGATATGGAGGATACATTGTTAAATTCTTATGAGGTTCACCATATATTGAGACAACATAATTTTTTAGCAGATTCCTTGGTTAATGTTGGAACCTCATTAGCACAAGGAACATTAAGAATAACTGATAATCAAGCCTATGGGATGGGAGTGCCAGTGGCACTAAAATGGGGCATTGGGCCATGTAATGGCCTTTATGAACCAAGGTAATTTGTGGGGAAATGTCAAGCCTCTAGCTTGGATGCTATTACTACACAATTGTGGGATAATGAGCTTTAATGACACCATGTTTTAGATTTTATGGCTTTGTGGGCTGACTATTCTTGCACAAAGACAATCTTTGTGATGCAATTTGTATAACTAATTGATGCGGGATGAACATCAGGAGTGTGCTCATAATCATGCAAACAAGGGGAGAGCTAGGCACAAAACCCTTAAATCTTGGAGTGAAAAGTGGTGGCTAATAGTGTATACTCTTGAAGATGGTGATTCACTTGGAAAGTGGAAATGTAAGGGAAATTCTGGCTTTTTATCATTAACAACTTCATGCATTAACTTGGTTTCTATTTTGGCTATGTCAAGCACTTGGGCAGTTCTGCTCTCTAAAGAGTCTATTAAGGTTTATGGTACTAGGGATGGTATTGAGATTGTCTGTAATTACAGTTAGATTATATTTAATCTAGGAGGAGTTGGGGATCCCTGAGGAAATGGCATCCTTTGTCCCTCATATTTGTGCACTCTTGCAGTGTTTTAGTGAACATTCTAAGTGGAACAGGTAAATGGGTATATTGGGAATTTGAGGGATTGGCTTGATTTCTAGGTGTTGGGGGTGGAAATGAATGAGTTGAAGGGCATAATTGTGCTCCAAGAGGACTCTGAGCTCACCTAATGCTCCCATTGTTCGCACTCTCAGAAGGTAAAATTGTGGCATTTCTCCTACAATGATTATCTATCTATTCTTGTGAATTTTCTTACCTTCTCTTAGGGCATATTGTATAATGGGATTTGTATTTGCTTTCAAAATTCAATAATTTGGATAAGAAAACATAGAGTTGTTGGGTTGAACCAACTAATGATTCAAATGATAATAAAGACGATTCATTTTGGGTAACAAAACATCTATGTTAGGGTGAAGAAGAATTTGAAATATCTATCTCTTAAGGCTCAACTCCCCTCTTTTTCTTTCAATTGGTATCAGGAGATACTCAAGAAATTTTTTATGGATCCTCATAGGGAGGAGATAAACTAGGTAATGGATCGAGTTCCCCTTCTTTAGGAAGATGTTTTAAATCTACAAATTCAGGTCAATCAGACTATAGCTGGTGTGTCCATATATATGGACCCATTAATTGAATAAAGAATCTCCATGCAAAAAGCTAAAGGTGAGGTGTATAGTATTTTTCTACAGGTTGAAGAGTTGTAGTTATTAATCAACATGACTTCCTTATCCAACACATTTAGTGTGCAAGATCTACTTACCCTAAATGTCCCTCATCCTCTTCAGTTTTAGAGTGTAGTTTTGGGGAACGATACTTCTTCTTAGATGAATTAACATGGCGTGCCAGATTTATAAAATTTTGTTTGTTTTTTGTTGCACATACCCCTATCGGCATAATAATTAGGCGCACTAGGAATTAGAAATTTTGACAAAGTAAATACTATTTGGTTGAGCATGATTATTAGAATATTAGCTAAATTGACCCTTTATGCACTTATCATGCAGATTTTTAGTAATACAAATCTCTCTCTCTCTCTCTCTCTCTCTCTCTCTCTCTCTCTCTCTCTCTCTTCTCTCTCTCTCTCTCTAATATATATATATATAATATAGTTTATTAACTTGCAGTTTAATAGTAAATTGTTGGGAGTTTTCCATTATTGATTTAGGTTTGAGAGGGTACTTTTTGTAATCTATGATTAGGAATTTTAAGTGGCATATCTCAAAAGTGATAATTCATTAACACCAAATCTTGATATATATATATATCTAGATTAGGTTTCCACTCAAGAATGGAATAAATAATTCAATCAGATATTGAGAAGCTTCATAAAGTATTAAGTTACACAGACTAAAAAACAAAGGGTGTCATTGTAACTAAAAATGATGATGATGATAGCCCTTGGGGGTAGCTCACTTGGAAAAACATGTAAAGGTGTTATGAAAAATATTATGTGGTCCTTAGTTTTCTCCCCTTATTAATTAGTGTCCACATTAGGGGTAGTTGTGGTGCACCTCGTGGTTATAGTGGTAGTGGATGAAATCAACCCTATGCCACACAAATACAAGACTGCCCTAGTTGCCAATTCCATTAATCATAAAAAAATATAAGATAAAAATAAAGAAAATGTTAATGATGTTGTATATTTATTTAATACAAAATGGGTGGGTAGCATATGTAGTTAGTATAATATTTTGTAAAAATATAGGAGTAAAAATTACATTGGCTTGAGCTAAACCACAAAAACATGTATGACATGCCACAAGTATTAAATCAAAGTTCCCATATTCAATGGGGGATCATCACGACTATTCGAGGTTGCGTCCTATTCAATGATTGCAAGAGGATACTCATGGGGTGGATCCCATATATCATTAGCCTCTGGGTGCTTGATTTGTGACTATATAGAAAACCTTGGTAGGAGCTAGCAACACAAAAATCATCATAGATAGGACATCCCCTTAGTAATCCAAGAATTATTTCAAGTGATACGTATCCATCCTCACATTTCATAAATGTGTGCCACTCTACATGGAAAAATTGGCATGAGATAATGCCCCACTATAGCATGAAAATGAACAAACTCATTCATGCTCTCTAAATGTCACACTATTATGTTGTTTCCAAAGAAAATAAATAACCCTAGTTCATAGAAGTTGCTAGATAAAGGGAAATTCTAGAGCCCAAGGATGTTTATTTTGTAACATATTCATTATCCATGAGAAGGAGGTTATAATCTATGATTATATTGTCGTTGCGACAAACGCCCTCCAAAATTTTTGCTACACTCGAATTTTGCAGCCTATTGTGGATCTTATGATTGGTCATTCCGTGGTCACTTCTTGGACGACAATGCTTTGTTAAGATTTAGAGATCCCTTCTTGGATTTCAAGTGTTGAAGTCACCCGATTACACATGCTCAGTCTGTAATGAATTCATGAGAATGTTCTTTCATGCAAGATTGAACATGCCTAGCGTAGTCCATCAAGACAGTGTGTGTGCCATGTTCTACCCACGTCGAAAGTTAGTGTGCATGTTCATTGACAGTCTCTGACTTTCGGCTGTGTTGGTACTTCTATTTTGGTGAGTTTTTAAAATTGTTTCTTTTGCACACCTTCCCTCTCATGAGTGTCGTTTTCATGTTTTCAATTGTCTCTTTTCATTGATTTCACTCTAATTAGTTTCATTTTCATGTTAGATTTGCTCTGACATGTTTTGCTTTCACCGTCGTTCGCACATTGCAAGTGTCGTTCGCTCTTTTCTTTCCATATCACATGTGTCATTTTTTGGCATGGGAAGTGTCACTTATCACGTAAACTAGAGTTTTGGCTTGTTTGAAGGGGGAATATTTGTGATAATGAGTTTTTCCTATCATGTATACATGTTTTGCACTCATTTCCAAAGTTTCAAGCACTGTTGCACAAGTATCGTCACTTTCGTCGCAAAGTATATCTATTGCGTTGCACTTGGTAAGAGTCGTTAGAAAGTTTTTGCATTGAGGAAGGCATGTCATCAAGTTATCTAATTGTGTGATAATTCTCAGAGTCTCTATTTTTCTCATATTCATCTCACTAATCTAACACTTAGTCCAACTATGAAAAGTCCCCAACCGGGCCACTCAACCTCATTCTTCCTAGGTTGAACTATGCACTGCACAATATCAACCCTCTAGCAACATCCTTGTTTGTTGGCACTATGAAATACGTAGTCTCTTCCTTCCAGGACTACGAACTGCGCAATAAAAGTTCTCAAATGCATCCTCTAGCCTCCAAACTACACAATTTCTCTCTCCTTCCGAGTCATTACTCCACATTGTGCAGTCTCAAGGCTCAAGCCTCAACCTTGAGCTCCTGAAATATGAAATTACACAATCACCTAGCCTCCCTTCCTCCCATAATTGCGTAGTGGTAAAATCAAGGTTCAAGCCTCTAGCTTGAGTCCCTCAACTGCATAGTCCCTTTGCCCAAGCCTCCATAACTACACATTACATAGACTCAAGACTCAAGGCTCCAAAATTATTCCTTGAGTCTCTCAATTGTTCAATGCCTTGGCCTCTATCCTTCTAGAATTGCGTAGTGGGAATCTTCAAGCCTCAAGCCCCAAACTTGAGCTCTCAAGCCCCTCAACTATGCAATCGCTTGAATTTGGCCATCTTGAACTACACATTGCGTAGTCTCAAGCCTTGGTGTTGGACCTTGGCCTCTGGAACTATGAAATCCCCTCAAGCAGTCACCAGTTCCATCCTTAACAAGAGATTTCATAGGGTTTTTTCAGAGTGATGTTGGCCTGTCATGAATTGTTTTCAATTGTGGGTACACTATGTTATCATGACAGGATGATGATCGAGGAAAAGGAGAGGAGGACCATGATATAAGACACATATGGAGCTAAAGAGATAAGATGATCATTAGGCAAGAAGGCCAAGGAACACCAAATTACAACAAAAGTTCAAAGATCAAGACTACATGAAGGCTCCATCTGATTCACAACTCTTTGGAGGGTGAGTATGAAGAAAAAACATATCTCTCATGAAGATGAAGCATTGCACATATCTTATTGAAGACAAAGAAACAACAAAGAGTGGCTTGAAATTTTCATGTCATCATGCAATACATGTCATCAGTGTCATGTCATGTCATGATTCATTATGTGCCACATCATTTGTGGATTATCTACATTCCATATTGGAAAATGTAATGTAAAATGGAAGTCCAAGAGTCATCCATGTAATGTGAAAAGTCATGTGAGAGTCGAAAGGTCATAGAGAAGTCAAATAATCATGAGGGTAGTTCGAGAGTTACATGGGAGGTGAATGATCACCCCATTTTTTATATATACACCCTCATTGTACATGCAATGGAATTTTCACCTTGGCTCCTCCTACTAGGCATTAGAGAGGAAGATAGTTTTTTTGGAGGAGCAAATGACCGCTCTAATGCTCCACTATTGGGTCTAGTGGTGTTTATTGTCTTAATGTATCTTGGAACTTTTACTTAATTCAGAAGCTCATTGAGCCGACAGACTTTCATGCATATGTCATGAATATTGTAGGATAGTTATTTGAATGTTTGTGATGTATGTTATTTCTCATATGTACTAAGGAAATTGAACTATTTTCAATGTCGTTGGTACTTATCTTATTAAACGTGTGTTGTATTTTCTTTAAAAATGATTCTTCCTTGTGAACTATTTTGTTGGTCGATCAACGATTCATTCTTATGTACGTTATCATTTCCTTTTCTATATTAGTACTATTACTTGTCTTTAAAGGGCCCACTTTTCTCTCCCCTTTCAGTGGAAGGACCTTGATAATTTCTGCCGCTGAATATTTCACAAGGCATACTCACTTGTTGATCCGAAGATACCTTTGTATTACTCTCGTGTGCTAAAATTTGTAGCCAAGGAAAATCTACAACAATACATGGCAGTCGGGTCAATACTCTGGATGGGGCTACTACTCCAAACGGTGTGAGGTCTAACTAGAAATTCACATCGGGAAGATCCCTTGGTTGATGGATTTCCAACACTGTCAACATATTAGCAAAGAGTCTTCACACTAGGCTAGGTAGAGGTGGATAGAGAAATGAACTAGAATATATGGTTTGGAGCTACAACAAACCCACATTCCAAGTAGCACATATTCAAAAGTTTTAGCTATGATAGAGTTTTCTGGACTAGTATGCCTCCAGTTATCAAGAACTAGATAAAAATTACTTTCTTATTGATCCATATTAGATCACCATATCATTGTAATCTATCTCAGTAATTTTTGGGTAGAAAACTGAGAGGAATTGGTTTGTAGGGGTCATTTTAGTGGCAGGTCCCAATTTGGAAAATTGGGTTCT
The DNA here is from genome assembly GCA_000404065.3 of Pinus taeda. Classification (NCBI taxonomy): domain Eukaryota; kingdom Viridiplantae; phylum Streptophyta; class Pinopsida; order Pinales; family Pinaceae; genus Pinus; species Pinus taeda. Next base: position 10,117 of record APFE030294404.1, on the reverse strand, counting down.
AGAACCTTCTAGGGCCATTTTTAGGCATCAAACAACATTTTTTGGGGTTTCAATGTTTGAAACATTTGCCCATACCCTTGACATTGATATACACATTGAGACATTTCTAATGGTCCAATGATCACCTCAAGTGGAGCTCATATGTGGAAGTTATGCCTCTTGTAAGTTAACCACCATGGTACGAGTGGATGCCACATTAACCTGCATTACTCACATATGTCTGGTTAGCGATGCAAGGACTTTGAATAACATTCTAGAAGGTTCAAAATCTTATCACAATTGGGGGTTGAGGAAGTCAAAAATATATCCCTAAATGACTATCGGGCAATGTTAAATACCAATTCATTAGGAAGAGAAGGCGTTCCATTCTTTTGAATTATACTTGTTCCATTGTTGAGAAAAACATCTAGAATTGGTATTTTTAGAGCATAATGAAGGAGGAGGATCTTATAGAAATTATTTAGGTAATAGTGTTAAGATTAATTCCATAAGAGCTCCCATTCCCTTGTATTTTCATTTTTGTAACTGAATCAAAAGAGGATAAAACTTCACCTTATATATAGGTTTTATCCCTTACTAGGCTTCCTCACACTAGAAAGAAAAGACCCACTAGCAAAGGTTTTTGTGGAAGCCCCTATAAAAATATCCCAAAAATATGTTTGTAGCAGAGGTCACTAGTAGAAGTGGGCGGGAAAATGTTTTAGGGGATTTTTTTTTTAATGGTGCATCTATAATATACAAACAAAATGGTACTTTACTATACAAATAAACACCAGTGCATAATAGAACATGGTGCAATTTGGAAGATTTATTTATTTAGAATAAAAAAATGGTACTCTAATAACAAAGAGCATCAATGCGTATACTACTCAATAGCATTGAAAAAGGATTAAATTTACAAAAATGTTGGTCGCAAAATTATTTTTTCCTAGTCCCATGCTATACTGTGATGATGACCCGGTGCTAAACCAGTACTCTAATGCCCTGATGCATATATAGTATATGATGCACCAGTGCTTACACTAATTGAGAACACTGGATAAAGGTTAGATTTAAAAATATGTCAGTGCTATATCCACCCAAAGCATAGGTGTTTTTCTTGTATTAAAACACCCAGATGTGTACTTAGAAAGAGCACTGCTATATGTTTTAAGTTTTCAAAAATATTCGGTGCTATATTCCAATGAAGCACCATTGTTGTTCATGTATTAAAAACATCATGGTTCATCTTAGAAAGAGAACCTCTAGGGGTTTTTAATTTAAAAAAATTGCAGTGTTATATTCCCATGAAGCACTGGTGCAGTTCATTATTTAAAACGTCTTGGTGTGTCTTAACAATAGCAAAACTATAGGGATTTTATTTTTTTCAAAAAGGAGGTGCTATCTTCTTATGAAACATCGGTGTTGTTCATGTATTACAAAATTCTCTTATGTGTCTAAGAAAGAGCACCACTAGGAAATTTTTAATTAAAAAAATGTGGTGCTATAGTCCCACAAAGCATCAATGCGGTTAATGTATTAGAATGCCCCGATGCATCTTAAAAAGAGATTTTCTATAGGGTTTTTTATTTTAAAAAAATCAGTGCTCTTGGAGATGTTGTTGTGTTTGATAGTGGACTAGAGCCAATGCATCTCTGGTTTTGGGTGCACCAGGGATTTTTTATTTATTTTTAATTAAAAGTTATGTTTCCATATTTATAAATACATTTTTCATTTAGTAAAAAAAGTATGTTTTATGTATGAGGCTGATGTATTTTATATGTCAATCATGTAGTAGAGATGTCAACAAAGGAGTAATAGTAGGAGCAGGAGCAAATGGCAGACCAATACAATGTGGTTCAACCATGGGTGGCCTGAGGGATGGAGAGGGATTTATACCCTCACCCTATTAGTGTAGCGGTTGAAGTGCTCTTGAGGAATGTAGGTCTCCTTAAGTGTTATGATGAGGCTTTAGGAGGATACATCCCTAAAGTCACATTATATCTTGTTGGCACACCTGATCCATCGATGGAGTGTCCAAGAGAAGTCTTTCCATGTTGGTCTTGAGACTTGGTATAGGCTCTCTAAGCAAGACACATATGTTATCACTGTCCTCTCTAGGACAGGGGAGGATTTTCTTGAGTTCCTTGATGTGCCCCATGGGGTTGCAGCAGAGAGTTATTTTGTCTACTATCATAGATATGTTGGAGGTCATGTAGTCTGCCTAACAGATTTTCAGGTGCGTGGTTGACAACTATGGATTGCTTCTTTTGCTACATAGGAGGTTAGGTACCATTCATTATTAGTGACTGCCATTTCACATTATACTAGTGATGGTAAAAAAACTAGTTTCCTTATTTTGTATTATGTTAATTCTTTGATGCAGGCGCCACAATGTATCAGATGGTCTTCCATTTTTTTGAGGCAATTTTGTAGGGCTTTAGATAGATTTCTTGTGATGATACATGGGAGGATGAACTTCCCTTTCACTTTAGAGGTTTTTTGTTTATTTTTTGAGAGGTTTCCAAAGACGAGTCCTATATTTTGACCGTCGCCATCCTAGGATGGGGACTGAGGTGTGGATGTGCATGTGGGGCTAGATGATGTCCAAGAGGGGCCTACTGGAGTGTCCAACCTGGATTTCTATTAAGGCATTGACATTACTGGCTAGTGAGGATGACCACATGTTTACCTTTGTTCCATGTCTGTACGTGGGATGGATGGAGACAATGTCCCAACATCCTCTTCACATCAGATGAGATTGTAGATAATAGAGGTAATATGAGTGTTTTCTTTAAATTAATCTAGTTTCATTTTATTGTCTTAATTATGTAGAATACAATTTATTATAGCACATTGTTTAACTTGTTTTATTAAATTTTTTAATTAAATTATCTAATTATATTGTGTACTATATATTTTATGGACATCATCACATTCATTGGGGAGATGCCTCCTTCCCCACCGAGGGATCAGATGCAGAGATTGGCAAGGCCCAAGATGATGAGGCACATGATCCTTAGATGCAGAGGGGTAATGTGGGCATCCAGGCCTATAGGGCTGGTATTTGATTTAGGATGGACTACTGCAACCAAATGTCTAGAATTTTGGTGGAGGAGGGAGTCTACCCTGCAAGGGATCAAGACATCAAGGCAGATCCTAGGATCCCTAAGCTCTTCAGGGATTATCCACATGATATCATGACTCTTATGCATCATATCATAAGGGCTACTAGGCTCCTGGAAATAAGGAGGGATGCATGGCATGCTATAGATTCATCTGATTAGTCTTCATGCAGTGCTATCTCATTGGATCAATATGATGAGGGTGGTGATCATGCTTTTGGTAGTACTACTCCATCAGATGATGGTCAGAGTGTTAGTGATCCTTCTGGTAGTAGTCCACCTCATCATTAATTGTCTCATGATGATCACCCAGTGCTGGAGGTGCCTCATGTTTCTCTTGAGAGAGCAGATCGATCAATACCCTCACCTCCACTTGATAGTTTGACTGTTGAGGTAGTACTTGAACAAGATGCATACTAGGCTGCCACAGGACAGGCTGTAGACCAGGGTGCCACAGACCAAGCTATAGATCAGGTTTCCATAGGACAGGCTATAGACCAGGGTGCCACAGACCAAGCTATAGACCAGGTTGCCATTACTATGTTTGTTGTATCATGATGTAGGAGCATCCAGCTCAACATTATCATTGTATTTTAGTAGACATAGGGGGTCTTATTTTTCTAGGAAGTTAGTTTCCTAAATATTGGATTTATGTAATTATTTAATGTTTTGAGTGATTTTAATGAGAATAGGAATTAACTGAATATTGTGAGGCATAATTGTAAATGTTTTCGAATATAGGAGAACATGAGAGATTTAGGATAGATGAGTGATGAGAGGATTGAGAATTGATTGTAAATCTTAAATTAAGATTTAGTTCATGGTTTTGTGGATTTGAGAGAATCCTTAGGGATGAGAAAGAGATTTTAGGATTTAGTTGAGGAATCTATGGATCTAAACCAGGAATTAGTTTTAGAATCCCTTTGTATAAATGTAAGACTGAAAGGCAAAGACAGAGGTTAGAAATAGAGAGGTTGGAGAGGTTGGATAGGGTAGACAAATAGTAGATTGGATTGTTTGTAAGCCTACGGGTAGATAATGAACAAAGGCCATTAAATTAGAAGATTAGGCTGAGGAGAGATAGAGTGACTCATTATGTAATTGTTGTTGATATATGTATACACCAAGATTAAATTCCAACATATAAGTGTGTTATCAGATATCAATTAGTGGATGAATGAATGACTTAGGATGTTCTGTGTAGCAGACATGTGCAGGCAAATACACAGAGGAAAATAAATGTAATGGAAAGGAATGGGCCATTGAAACCATTCGAAGACCAAATAATGTTTGGAGGAGCGGAAATTTGAGATCCCAGAAGAAAGCGAAAACCACAGAGAAACATTGAAAAGTGGTGTTAAAACCAAATAAGGAGATAATCAAGAAGTGAATAAATGATACAAAGTAGCCATCGGATCTTGAAGATCAAAGGCTAGGATTAAGTCACAACTTAATTTGTGAGGGAGGTGGTTTTGTAATAGTGAAAGCAGATTTTGGGCGACCTCAAAACCATAAGTGGTATTGACCGCAACGCACCTGATTCCACTAAGTGTGTGACACGTAGTAGCGAGTGGAGTGGAGAAACCACTTCAACGGGAAATTAAAATCCCGTGGGTATTATCAACCTGAAGCCAAATGTGAACCATCGAATCTACAAAGTAAAGATCAATGACGGAGATTAAAAGGTAAGTTGTCTGATTGGGATTGGCATATGGAAAGAGAATTGCCATAATACGAAGGGCCGATGGATGAGCAAACCCGACGTTACTTAGAGCTGCGGTATATAAACAATTGAAGTCTGACCTTATGTGTTTTGGGTCAAGATTTCAATGTAATTCATAAAGTGCATGCCCAAGCCTTTTAACTTAAAAGTGTTATGTAAACGTTCTGATAGTCACATATCGGAGTTAGAGGGTGACAAAGCATCTATGTGGTAAGATCGTGGGTAACTGCAATGGCCGATTATGATAAAGGAATTTACCGGTAAATGTGCAAAGGTGAGGATTGGCAGAAAAGGTATGTTTGTGCATGTTTTTATGTGTATTCTCTTCTAAGAAAATTACAAAGGTTAAAGCGTCGATAGAAGAAAAATGGGGGCTTTGGTTATATATGCAGCTTAAGGTTATAACATAAGGTTTAATGAGGGCTTAGAGGGGTGTATGAGTCCCGATAATTAAAGGAACGAAGGTTTATAAGGGTTAATAAGTCCCCATAGGAAGGGTTTAAAAGCAAGGTTTTAAATAAAGTCACATACGAAGGATAAGGGGTGATTTAAGTTCAATAGATGCATATTGTATGGAGGACTACACTATGTTGGGGTTTAATAAACCATAAAGCATAGGAACTGATGGATGGGCCTTAAACCTTAGTGAATGAATATTTAACTTGATACCGAGTTAAAATTCATGAGACAAACAAGATATGTGCATAATCCATGCATACTTTGGGTAAAGCGGGGGTAACCCTGCGTCATTTTGGTGTCAGAGGTGAACAAAGAAATTATGTGTGAAAGTTTCTTTGAAAGAGTTTAGAACAGAGATATTTGGAAAGACGTGTATGATATCAAAGGAGATCAGATTCTAATCTGACAGTTAAGAAACTAGAGTAAACTTGGGAGAATGGAGAAGAACAGTTAAGTTCTCAGAGGAAGGTGAGTAAGAATTAAGAGGAGATTGCAGAAACATAAAGAATCCATAGTGATGTTTGGAGAATGGAAATTCACTTGAATGTGAAGGGTGAATGGAGGTTGCTTATGAAAACATGCATGTATTGTTTATTTAACTCTGATTTGAGTTTTACTGGATAAAGAAATAGATTGCAGATTGATAGTTGCAACTAATGAATTATCTCAGCAAAAGGAGATCAAGCCTTAAGAGGCAGTAATGGAAGAAATTGTTAAGGATTTTTGAGTAGAAGAAAACCTCAAAAAAGGAGAAATTGTTGTGATAGTTAAGCTTTGTCAAGATAAAGATAGAAGATTGGAAGAAAGAATCAGACTTTAAATCTAATTGACAATGGCTGAATATTGGGAATTTGTGCAGTGGAAGCATAAAGATCTGCTAAAAGAGGTTTGCAGAATGGTAAGATCCTGAAGGTAGGTGAAGGTATGCAAATTTGTCTAATGATCAACACATATTGAATGAGTGAAATTTTAGAGCAGGATTACAGTAGTTAAATTGTAAGAGGTATGTTTGTAAGTTTTTGAAGTTATAGAGTTTGAAGATACAGCTGAAGGCTAGTGAAAAGGATAGTCCATTCAAAAGCGCAGGTGAATGGCAGGACATGATTAGACAGAGATCTTGAAGGTAAGATGATATGGTTTTATTTGGATTTGAAGATTAGAAAGTTGTAGTCTTTGCATTGATGCAAAAGTATTGTTGCAACTCCCAAAGGCAATTCCAAAAAGGATGTGGGTAGAATTGCTAAGAGATAAAGGAAGCTGGTAAGAGTTTCTAAGTGAAAGTAGAAATGTAGCAGAACCTTGAGGAATTCCAGTAGAGATTGGATAAAGAGGATAGTTGTGTTCTTGAGACGTACAGATGAGTTGAAGCCTAGAAGGAGCAAAGAGAATTGCTCAAAAGAGGTTCCAGAGATAGAGAACCAATTTCTTACCAAAAGACTGAGTGAGGAGATCTTGGTGAGGTAGGTGGTAGCAGGGAAGACTTGCTGTTGTAGAGGCTTTAGTGCAACTTATAGTGAAGTGAGTGAGGAACTCTTAGAGATGGGGAGGATGATGACTAGTGACAGTCATAAAAGAGGTTCTAAAAGAGACCATAGTAGAGGACAAAAGGAGAAGGAAGCTAAGGAAAATGGCATGAGAATGAGTGATGAAGAATATGATAGAGAAACGGTTGAGATAACAATTCAACCTGAAGTATTAATGAAATTGTTGCAAAGAAATGAAGTAGACCATAAACATGGTTATGTTATGAGAATGAAAGTGAAGTGGCAAAGGCTACAAGAGAAGAGGAATCAACAGGTGAATATGCAGATAGTAAAGGAGATAAGGGAACTTGAACAGATTATAGATAAGCTCGAAAGAGTTGAGCTACAACAAAAGGGAGATGTTGAAGAAGATGTTGAAGTTTTGATATGTGAACCAAAACATGGACCATTAATTTTTGAAAGTGATGAGGAGACAACAGTTGAATCATATGAATGATTCAAAGCAACCAAAAGACTTGATAACTAAAGCATCAACTGAGGCCGAAAGGTCTTGTATTTTTAAAACTAATGATTTGTGTATGATTGTAGGTTTGGAAGAAGATAGACAGTCTTTTAAAACTGTCAAAAACATGAAAGAATACCTTCTAGAAGATGAAAGTTTTGAAGCAGAATATGACAAGGAGACTGAAAAAGAATCAGTTCACTACAATGGACAAGCGTTGAAAGACATCATTGAAACAAATTATGAGAAGGAGAGACTTGCTGACAGTCTCAGGAATTCTTTGAGTTTGAATCAGCATACTGACATGTTGACAGAAGAAGAGAGATCCAAGCAACATACTAAAGTGTTGCCAAAGGAAGAAGAGGTACAAAGACCTTATATTTTTTATTATAATGATTGTCTTATAATTGAAGATGTTGTTGCAGAAGTTGGGACATATTTGGCACAAGTGGATAGCCAAATGAAAGAAGAAGAGGAAGAACATCTACTGAAGGATGTTAATAAAGATTTAGCAGAGGAAGAAGGACCATGTGATGATGGATCAATAGCAAATGAAGAAATGGGAGATTGTGTAAAATTTCCAAAGTTCACTCCAAGTAAAATCATTGAGTTATATAGAGAATTAGACTTTCAAAGGAGGAATTTAGAAGAGCAGAGGATAAATGTTTAGGATAAATTGTTGAAGAAGGATGACAAAGAAGTTGTCATAAATAATAATCAATAAGAAGTTGACAAGTGCAGAAAACAGAAGCAGGAAATTGTTATGAAAGACAATATAGCAGCAACAAAAAAGGTGCAAAATAATAGTAAAGAAGAGGGTAAGGATGAAAAGTATGCAATCAGAATAAATGAAGAACAAGCAAGAATAAGAGTTCAACAATCAAGAGATGAAAATAGTTAGAAAAGTGAGGATATACTAGATAGAGAAATTGAATTGATAAGAAGGTTAATGATGAAAGTGTCTCAGAAGAAGAAGACAACAACAAGAAAGGAGAGGAGTGACAACAAGAGGAAAACAGTAGCAGACTATGAAAGCATGGAAAGTGGAGCATTGCAACATAAGGTATGGAGACCTGGAGAACAACAACATACAACAACAACAATAGAGCAATTGACAAGCAAAGACAAATTACAAAATAAAGTCTGGGATCCATGAGGAAACAATTATCCAGACTTATGACCAGGTGGTCATAAATTTTCTTACATGGGGAGTCTGATGCAGGAGCATCCAGCTCAACATTATCATTGTATTTTAGTAGACATAGGGGGTCCTGTGTTTCAAGGAAGTTGGTTTCCTAAGTATTGGATTTATGTAATTATTTAATGTTTTGAGTGATTTTAATGAGAATAGTAATTAATTGAATATTGTGAGGCATAATTGTAAATGTTCTCGAATATAGGAGAACATGAGAGATTTAGGATAGTTGAGTGATGAGAGGATTGAGAATTGATTGTAAATCTTAAATTAGGAGTCAGTTCATGATTTTATGGATTTGAGAGAATCCTTAGGGATGAGAAAGAGATTTTAGGATTTATTTGAGGAATCTATGGATCTAAACCAGGAATTGGTTTTAGAATCCCTTTGTATAAATGTAAGCCTAAAAGGCAAAGATAGAGGTTAGAAATAGAGAGGTTGGAGAGGTTGATTAGGGTAGACAAATAGTAGATTGGAGTGTTTGAAGACTACAGGTAGATAATGAACAAAGGCCATTAAATTAGAAGATCAGACCGAGGAGAGATAAGTGACCTCATTATGTAATTGTTGTTGATATATTATATATATATATATATAATATATAATATTATATATATATATATATATATTATATATATATATATATATATATGCACAGAGATTAAATTCCAATATATAAGTGTGTTATCGGATATCAATTAGTGGATGAATGAATGAGTTAGGATGTTCTGTGTAGCAGATGTGTGGAGGCGAATACATAGAGGAAAAGAAATGTAGTGGAAAGGAATGGGCCATTGAATCCATTCAAAGAACAAATAATGTTTGGAGGAGTGGAAATTTGAGATCCCAGAAGAAAGCAAAAACCACAGAGAAACATTGAAAAGTGGCGTTAAAACCAAATAAAGGGTAATCAAGGAGTGAAGAAATGATACGCAGTATCCATCGGATCTTGAAGATCAATGGCTAGGATTAAATCACAACTTAATTTGCGAGGGAGGCGGTTTTGTAATAGTGAAAGTGGATTTCAAGCAGCCTGAAAATTGTAAGCGGCATTGAGTGCATCGCACCTGATTCCACTGAGTGTGTGACACGTAGTAGTGAGTGGAGTGGAGAAACTGCTTCATCGAGTGGTTAAAACCCTGTGGCTATTATCAACCCGAAGCCAAATGTGAACTATCAGATCTACAAAGTAAAGATCAATGACGAATATTAAAAGGTAAGTTGTCTGATTGAGAATCGATGTATGGAAAGAGACTTGTGATAATACGAAGGGTCGATGGATGAGTGAACCCAATGTTACTTAGAGCTGCGGTATATAAACAATTGAAGTCTGGCCTTATGTGTTTCGGGTCGGGATTTCAATGTAATTCATAAAGTGCATGCCTAGGCCTTTTAATGTAAAAGTGTTATGTAAATGCTCTGATAGTCACATATCGGAGTTGGAGTGTTAGAAAATTATATATTACGGAGCAATGGAACACATAAAATATTGCAGAAATATAAACACAGAAAACGCACACAAAACAAGAGAGACACAGATATACGTGGTTCACCCAGTTTGGGCTACGTCCACCTCGAACAGCCAGTCCTTCCTTTCTATTATCCAGCAAAATGAAGAGATACAACCTACAGCAAAGCCGTTGTAATATC
>APFE030294398.1:0-23750 GCA_000404065.3 Pinus taeda | reverse complement strand
TCATTATAATTATTTAATTCATGATATGACTATATTAATAATTTTAATTCATGTTCTTACTATAATATTATTTTTTATGTTTTTTGTTTTACTATTTTGTAACATTGTTAGACTAATCATTATCATTATCTAATTCATGTGATTATTATACTAGCATTTGCACCAGATGTTGCAAAGAAAACGCCGTAAGGCATAAAGTGTGGAAATCCATTCTGTATAGTCTCTAGAGAACAAGAGAACCCACCATAATAGGCATTTTCCAAGCTTCAATGTGGAATGTAGTCATAAACTAGCAGTTTTTCCTCTATACCCCAATAGAAAGCTCGGAGGCGAACAATTTTGGGATGTTTAACCCTACCGATTTCTTTAGCTTCTGCTTCAAAATCCTTGTACCTTTCCAAACCACCATCACCAAGTTGCCTTACTGCAAAAGTCAGCCCATCTTCTAGAAATGCCTTATACAATATAGTATAACCACTGGCACACAGATTAGAACGGTATATTAGTTCAGATATGATGACATGGATTGGTATCCTAAGGTCAAAAAAGCAATGAGGTACAATGTTGAGAACCTAACCATTCAAGTTATTCTGCAATGGTCCATCAGAAAGGGTTTTCTTTGTCCAATAAAACATTTCATCGCAGCTAATGCTCTAGGTTAGCTAGATTCAAGTGCAAATCGAAGGAATGATCATTATCAGGTTCCTACAAGATGTTTTAAAATCCACTTTCTAAATGACTCTGTGCTCTCTCTAGAATTAGCCCAATCTTTGGATATGATGATGTGTTGGATTTGGCCCAAGTTCGAGAAAGCAGAGAGCATTATGTCCACCAAAGCATCTGTTAAGTTTCACGCTGGGCATCTAGTCTTAAGAAACAAGTTACAACTAAATCATAATTAACAATTACATCTGAATCAGGTGATTTTTTATTCAAACATGGATGGCATAACAATGTTGACAATGTGAAATGGAAGAACTTCTACAAGCTGGTGTTGAGACAACGCCCAGTCAACCCAATGGCAAACTGATTAGGTTCTGATGGATGTGCAGCAATCACAAGCGGATAGACATTACCACTGCACATATAAATCAACACAAATCCAGAATCTTGGTTAGAATTAAAGACATCAACAAACATTTCAAATCTTGAACATCTTAAATATCTCAACATAAATGGGTGCATCAAACAGGAAACCGTGAATCCTGAAGGCCTGAGATCACTAGAAAAACTATGCATGGAATTTTTCTTAGAATTAAACACATTGACAGATGTTTCATATCTTGAAGATCTTAATTTTCTCAAAACAAATGCTCGTGTCAAACTGGAAACCTGAATCTTGAAGGTCTGAGATCACTGAGATCACTGGAATACCTGATATAGTATCTGATATGAAAAACCAAAACCAAAGTCAAAACCCGTCAATAGCCACTGCATTGAAAAAGGAATCAGATCATTAAAATATAAGTGAAGATCATAAAAGATATTTACAAACCATTCAAAAGAGGTTAAAAAATAGAAAGTTTAAATCAAGTGTTTGAAGGCTGCAAACAAACCATTAAAAGAAAGGAAATTACGGAGCATAAAATCACACGATGTGATGTTACCTGAAGAGAGGAAGTTGAGAAAAGATACTCGGATAAAACTTGGCCTGAAAAACATAAATGAAAAACTAAATCCACATTGAGAATTGCAGACTCCCCAAGTTCTATGTAAAAATGTTGGTTTATGGCTTACTATGTAGGATTCCCTAAGGCTCTCCTTAGTGGAAGGTGATTGATAATCAAAATGAGTACTAAATCATTCCATGTCAAAATTCCTCTTTTTCAAGAGTCGTTTCTGCGTGGTCTTGAAATGAGCCTGGAAGAAACCCTCAAATGTTCACATAAAACAAAGAGGCCCTCAGTCGGACATTTCTGTGGAGAATTCTCTTATGGACATGTATGCCAAATGTGGGAGTATAGAGTTTGCACAACGCTGGTTTGACAAAATTTCAAACAAGAATGTGGTTTCATGGAACATAATGATATCTGGGTATGTCCAGAATGGGCTGGCCATCGAGGCCTTGATACTCTTTCGTAATATGGTGGCAGAAAACGTGACACCAAATTGTGTAACTGCGGCAATCGTGCTTCAAGCTTGTGCACATTTGGCATCATTGCAGCAAGGTATGTCAATACATGGTTATATTCTTAGAAGGCATTTGGAGGTCGATGTTTTTGTGGGAAATTTTCTCATAGATATGTATGTTAAATGTGGAAACGTGGAGATGGCTCAACAAGTTTTTGACAAAATGTTAAGAAGTGATGTAGTATCATGGAGTGCAATGATTACAGGGTATACCCAAAGTGGACATGCCAAAGAAGCCTTATCATTATTTCAGAAAATGCAACTAGAAGGGCTTCGGCCCAACTCCTTCATAATGGCGAGTGTGCTTCCTGCATGTGCTCATTTGAAATCTTTGCCGGAAGGTAAGTGCATCCATGGTTGCATAATTAGAAGAGGATTTGAGTTTGATGTTGTTGTGAGCACTGCCCTCGTAGACATGTATGCTAAATGTGGGAGCATGGAGATTACAAACCAATTATTTAACAAGATGCTTGAAAGAGATTTAGCTTCTTGGAATGCAATGATTACGGGATATGCCCAGAATGGACAAGCCCATGAGGCCTTGACATTCTTTTACCATATGCAAGAGGTAGATTTGAAGCCTGACTCGGTCACCATTGTGGGTTTGCTCATTGCATGCTCACATTTGGCATCTCTGCAATGATGTAATTCAATCAATGGTTACATAATTAGAAATGGGTTTGATTCAGATGTTATTGTGGGTACTGCCCTTATAGACATGTATGCCAAATGCGGGAATATAGATTTTGCACAGAGAGCATTTGATAAGATATCGAAGAGAGATGTGATTCCTTCGAGTGCAATGATTGCTGGGTATGGGATGCATGGTCATTGTGAAGAAGCCCTGCATCTATTTTCCAAAATGATAAATATAGGTATAAGGCCAGACCATATCACCTTCCAATCAGTTTTATCTGCATGCAGTCACGCAGGTTTGGTGGATGAAGGTATGCGATACTTTGATTCTATGATTCAAGATTATTGCATCACGCCCAGTGTGGACCATTTTGCATGCATGATTGATCTTCTTGGCCGTGCTGGACGTCTAAGTGAAGCACAAGAAATAATTGAAAGAATGCCATTAAAACCCAACATTAGTGTGTGGGGGGCCTTGCTTGGTGCCTGCAGAGTTCACCGCAACATAAAGCTGGCCCAATATGTGGCTGAACGTCTTTTTGAAATAGACCCTAAAAATGTTGGCTATTATGTTCTACTTTCGAATATCTATGCTGCATCTGGGAGATGGAATGATGTAGCGAAGGTAAGGACGATGATGAAAGAACTGGGGCTGAGAAAAACACCAGGATGCAGTTCGATTCTGGTAAATAAGAGAGTTCATGCATTCTTTGTTGGAGACAGATCACACCCTCAATCTGAGAATGTTTATGGAACTTTGGAGACCTTGGTTGGGCAGATGAAAGAGGCAGGGTACATACCCAACACTGACTTTGTGCTGCATGATGTGGAAGAGGAGGTGAAGGGACAAATGCTCAGCAGTCACAGTGAGAAGTTAGCCATTGCATTTGGGCTTATCAACACAAGCCCTAGCACTGCTACAAGGATCACCAAAAACCTTCGTATGTGTGGTGACTGTCATAATGCTACCAAATTCATTTCCAAAATTGTAAGACGAGAAATTATTGTGAGGGATGCAAACCGTTTCCATTATTTCAGAAATGGATTTTGTTCCTGTAAGGATTATTGGTGACTCTAACAGAGGCAAGCAACAAACATAACTGCACAATATAAACACCTATGTAGATGTTGTGGGCCAGTTTGGGTTGCTTCTATTTTCACTACAATGTAATGTCTAGAAATCTAAGGTGTAACAAGCAACTAAAAAGCTGATGTGTAAGTTGCCTAGACTGATCATTGAACGAAATAATGAAAGCATTGTCTGTCATGAACTCTGGCAGATGTTTCTAAGATAATTTATAAATTAAAGTTTAAGGTTCTTCAGGTTTACGTAAAGAGTAGGGACAAACCTTTATTTATAGAGGCTGTCCAATTCTGAAGCATCTATAGCCACACATGTGAGGTTAAGGAAGGACTACCTGTGGTCGTAGCAACAGCCATCATATACCACTATTTTGGGTGCAAAATAGGCCCACAAGGTCTCTCTCGCGAGAAAAGAAGCAAAGAAAGACAACGAGGTAAAGAGCACTGTTTCTAGGGTTTCTATCCACAGATGTGAAGATTCCAGAAGTCAACTTATGCATATTTAACAACAATTGAAGACATTACACTTAAAGGCCTCATTTAGATATACACCTAAGCCTACAAGGTATCCAAGGAAAATGAAGAAGGTTCTCCCTATAATGAAGATAAGAAGCCCTCTTCTAGGAAGTCAAAGTCAAAATATAATTATGATAAGACCCCTTGAGGGCATGTTACATCATGTACAAGGTCATGGAAACATATCCAAGCAAAGTATTCTCTCCTAGCATCAAAGAAGTCTCCTAGCAGCAAAACAATGGATAAAAGATGAATTTTGGTGTAAATTGTCATGTCGGCCTAGAGGACAATCAAGTCAGCCTGAAGAGGAGGGATAATCCTCTATTTATAGAGGCTCTCCACTCCTCATTCTACACACAACTCTCTCTGAAATCTACAAGCAAGAAGAGGGCTAAAAGGACAAAGAGAAGAGAAAGAAGAGGGTTACAAGGGAATCGAGATAAGAAGACAAAACAATGAAGGTAAGGAGGCCAATTCTAAAGCATCTATATCCACGCGTGCGAGGTTAAGGAAGGACTATCTGCATTCATAGCAGCAGTCATCAACATTGAACCATTATGATCAAGTTATGCCTGTAATACACTCTTAACTCAAAACATAACCCTGGGGTATTCCATTGTAAGGAACGTAACAATTGAAAAATGCGCAAAATAATCATAGTATCATTTATTGCAAGACACAATCCATACAACAGGCCACATGGAGAGTAATGCAGAATTGCAGATCCATGCTGCAACCATAGAATGCACATACTCCACAAGCATAACTGCAGGCTGTAATTGCACATTGCAAACAATAGTTGTTGGTTTATCATTAGCCAACACCCTCTGTGGGGCATCCATTTGAGGATTGTCTTCTTAGCCTACTTTTGCATCATCTTAGCCTTAATCTATTCCAGTTATTTGTACCATTTTATTTTAAACCAGCATAGATTCATCTTAACCCTGGATCTATTAAGCACAAAGAGCGATACAAACAAACCCCCATGCAAACCTCTCAGCACTTAAAATATTTAGGGTTAATAAGGATCTATGCCTCTCAGCACTTAAAATATTTAGGGTTAATAAGGATCTATGTTGGTTCTTTTCTTTTACTTTTTATACTGCCCCTCTTTTTTTAAACTAAATTTCGTATGTCATCTGGAATTCCATTTTAGTTGTATGCATGTTACACACATTTTAGTTGTATGCATGTTACACACATTACATGTCTCAGTAATATAGAATGCACCTCACTTCTGTCTGTACAATCATAATTTGGAATAAAACTGTGGTTAATCAAGCTTGTAGCTAGCTCATTGCATGCTTATGAACCATCACTCTCACCTGTTAGTGATTACTTCCAAGTTCCACCAGTGACTACCTGTAGTGATGAAGCAAATAATGCAAATTCTTGGCCTCTAACCAAGCAAGCACCAGATTCTTAGTAATATGGACATCATCGTTGACATCTAAAGTTCACTTGTATAAGTGGATGACCAAAGTAGAGAGGTGCTCCAATGATTGTTTCTTTCTACATTGCGATCAATATGGATCATCGCAGAGTAACAAATTTGAAATAATTAAAGCATTGACGTAAAGAAGGAAATTTCTATGCCACCACTATTGAAGGCTTTTCCAAAATGGAGGAGGATATTGTTATTGCAAATATTATTGTATAGATTCATAAAATTCAATCTTGGGTTCATGGTTAATAAAAAGTGCACAAGAATATTTGGTTCAAGATTCCTTATAGTCATATAGGGGAAATGTGAGAGAACAAATCAATTATGACATTACCTTCATCAACATGTGGTCGGAATTTGATTTCTAACTATACCACAACAACCCATTCATGGTTGGAAATGCAAACACTTTTATTATGAAACACTAGGGAGTCCATTATAGTCGTGATCTAACCTTCAGACATGCAGAACATATAAGATTCTTCCACAGAAAACATTATGATGTATGCATCCTTGCTACAAGATTAAAAGCCATAAGGACTACAGAACTTGAATCTTCGCTCAATTCACCAATGTTGAGCACATCTTGATGAATGTGCTTGATACATCTGAAGCTTATTCTTGTTTGATACAGGACCAGAATTATAAACGCAAATGCAGATCGAAACCACACACCCCTAACAAGGCCCTCCAAACAAGACATAATATTGACATCCAATTTTCTTAAGTAAAAAGCCAACCAAAATTATTCTAATTCTGCAACACATTATATTACAGAATATGATACAATCCGTACCACCTAAAGAGCACAAAACTATCAAGAAAAAAGAACCCATTAAATTTTAACTCTTTGGAAAATTTTCAGTCTGATGCTTGAAGGAGAAAATGATTATATAGACAAGGATAGTGATGTAAAGCATATAAATAGAGAATTACCTGTCCGCAATTGATAAACAGTGCTGCAAGCTGCTCTTCTGTCACCTATATCCAAAAGAGTCATCAGTGTGACTTGATAACAATTGACAAAACTTCACTCGAAATTATCTATGATTTTGCAATCCCGCATATGTCGGTTGCCTATATATATACCAGTATTCTTTTCAGTAAACGTTGAGAAGTCTAATTATAGGGCAATGAAAGGGAACCACTGGCATCAATAAAACCAGGAATTAATCTCCTGCTGCACCATAAATTAAATTCAATACAACAAAGCGCCTATGGTGCCATTGAAATCCCAAATTCTCTTATAACTTTCAAATGAAGACACTGCGTATGATTTGGGAGGTGACATTGAGGTGTATACGTGGCTTGAAAAACAAAAATAGCCTTCCAAGTGAGTGGAAGGCATATCCAAGAAGATAAGTTAAACATGGGCCTTGCATAACCAAGAAAATAAGTTAAACAATGCCCTTCCGCACCTAGACGGGCCAGCACATGCATGGGAGAAAGATGGATCACCAAACATCCCAGAGGATATTTAGTGCTCGGCATTCTGCTACTCAAATTCATCCTGACATAATATTCATACCAGTTTTAAAATTCCGGTTAAGAAAACGTCAATACGATGAAGGTGCTGTTACTGGAAGTTGTCTTGATACAACAGACGCAATGCTATTGAAAATTATTGTTTCCCTAATTTCTGCCATGAATTCACTTACCTGCTGATCAATATCAGAAACGTAAACCGTTCTTCTAACGCTATCCTCCTGTTGAGCTCTGATGTTCCTACCGTTGAGCCTCCTTTTACCCTGATTGAAGCTGTTTTTCTTCTGATGCACCACCAAGTAAAACAGAACGTCAACAATGCAGCAGAAGATTCAAACTGAAGTGACAGATAGGAGAAGAATAAAAATAACGTAACAGATATAGGATAATCATAATGCCACAGTACGAAATCCTCGAAAGAATACGCCACTTTGATTTCTACTCAGGTTGCAAATTTAGGAGATAATCGTATTAATTTGTAATGAAATCCTTAACAAGTGTAAGGATATGCCACTTTGATTTTACTGAAAGCTTGAGAATTTAGGAGATAATCATATTAGCTTGCAATGAAATACTTTGAGTTTTACAAAATGCTTGTGAATTTAGGAGATAATCATATTAGCCACATACGAAATCCTTAACAAGGGTTGTCCCATTTTGATCTTTACGAGTTTGAAAATGCAGGAGTTCGTTATGTTGGCGACTAGTGAATCAAATCCTCAACCAGGAATATGTCATTTTGATTTTCAGCAATGTTGCAATGTAAGCTTGCAAATTTATGAGATATGCCATTTTGATTTTCAGTAAAATTACAGATCAAGCAGACATCACATAGACAACAAGGGAACAAACGAAACACGCAAGCATGTTTAAGTGATATTAGTCCCAAAATGACCGACTATACCTCCCCATAGCCAACTTGGAGAAAGTTGAAGCTTTTGATACATGTAGCACTTTATAAGCCGTTATTGTTTCACAATTATTGTGAATGTGAATTTCTTTTCTGAAAATTTTACTTCTAGAAAACTAGAACTACCCTGACTTATAAGGCATCTAAATACCATCAAAATCACCCAGGAAATACAGTGAGAAGCGCTGTGAATGTAAAATTAAAACACCCTCTTTAAATTTTTAAATTTTTCAGTACCTAGTATTAACTACCCTCGCACTTGTTTTTTTTTAACATTAAACATCACTCAGAAATTGCAATGCAAAATTCCATGCAGATCAAAGACGAAAATGATATACAAATCTTACCCTCCTGCCGTTATTAGCGAAGCTGCCATTGCCATTAAAAATAAAAGAAGGCGACCTGTGAGGCTGAGGAATGAACTCCTCGGCTAAAGGATTCAGTTTGGAGAGCAAATCTACAAGCTCCCGCATATCGCCATTGAATCCGCCATTATTTTCAGCCCGGGAGAGATCAGGGGTTCGATTTCCGTAACTCGCCCCTTCGACGCTCACATTGTTCTCCACCAAACCCTGAAGAAACAGAATTGAATCCTCTAACTTCCATTCTAACTATTGTATATGTATATGAAGAATAAAACCCTAATGAAAAAGAAATTTAAACACAGTAGGTTGCAATCTAACTATTATAATTGGATTCAAAATGCAAAAGGCTGAAAATTTAAAACAAATGAAGGTTAGTTTATTTTAGTTACCCTTGTGGCTCTTATGGTCTCGATTATCTCAGAGCGGACTCTACGACTCTCAGCAAATTCTCTCTCGAGCGATTTCAACTCGGGCGACTCCAGAAAAGGATACGCAACGAATTAAAATTCTTTAAGAGAAATACAGGCATTGGGAATGGCGCACTGTTCTTTTCATTTCATCTACCCAGAGACGTTCTATCTGCAGGGTCTCATCGTATACCAGTCTAATCAATTGGATGGATGAGATTATTTTCATCGTCTAACACTTAAATCAAAGGCTCAGAAATGTACACGTAACCCAAGAGGAAATTTGATTTCAAATGGAAACGCCTTACGTCGTAATTAATAATTTTAATTTGTGTTATTACTATATTGTTTTTTGTTTTATGTTTTATGTTTTACTATATTGTAAAACTATTACACTAATCATTATTATTATTTAATAATTGTTATTACTATATTGTTTGTTTCTTTTTTGTTTTATGTTTTACTATTTTGTAACACTATTATACTAATCATTATCATTATTAAATTTATGTTATCACTATATTAGTAATTTCAATTCATGTTATTACTATATTGTTTGTTTGTTTTATGTTTTATGTTCTAATTCATCATTATCATACATGTATTTCTTATTTCAGTTTAAGACGCCTGTATATTTCTCTCAAAGTCTATAATCTATACGTTTGTAAATTCTAGTAGAGGAATAGGCTATAAAAATAAAACAAAACTTCAGGTTCATGAATGACTTGGTTGTTATGGTCTATCCAGAGTCATGTTCTACAATTTTTCTTCTTTTTAAGAATAAAAGGTAGAACAATTCTCTCTGTTTGATCTTTATCCCATATTCACAACCTGCATAAGCAATTTGAAGAAATTCTAAAAAAATACTTAGATACTTAGACGTTTCCTTTCGTTTAGTTAGTTTTTTGTTTCTTAGAAGATCTCTCCATCCAACCATGAGTCTGGTTATGATTTCCAAAGCCTCCCCTGATCTCTTCTTCTCTAAACACTAGCATACACTAGGTGGATTGAGTAATTTTGAATCCTCATGACTATAGTTCGGTTTCGATTTTTTAACCTTCTCGGGTTGTGTCCAAGGCTCCCACTGGTTTGTTTCACCTAGCTCAAGGAGGTTCTCTTTATTACTTGGCATCTCTTGCCTTCTCAATCCCCTTCCTTTTCTTTCCCAAGGCCTTCTCGAATCTCTCCTCTTGGGGGAAAGGGTGTGTAACAACTAATAACTGTCTTAGGAGGTTTATGTAACCAAATTTTTGTTTCTAGAAATATATCTATTTATTTCAGATATCATTCTAAAGTCACTTGGCAAATTTAGTCATGATTTCCTTGATGTTTCTGTTGGAACATAATATGACAATGAAATATAAAAGTAAAACAATAATCAGTACTATAACATGTAAATGTCATTCAGGGTGTCACATATAACCCCTATTATGAGGAACACCATCCCTAGTGTTCATTATAACTCATAAAAATAAAGCATGATAAGCCTTACAGATAATATCCTCGTCTTCCAAGGTAGCCTCCCCTTGGCCATAGTGCTTCCATTACACTTTAACCTAGGTGATGACTCGTCTATGTAATGTTGTTTCTCTGTGATAGAGAATACAAAGAGGATCTTCTAGGAATTTTCCTTTTGGTTCAACCTGCCCACCATGATGAATTATTATCATTTTATTTTGAAACTTGATACATATATATATATATATACATATTTGTATGCACACGATTTTAATTCACTACTTAAATTACTTGTACATTGTCCCAGTTAATTATATGCTTAGAATAGTACAAATACTTTTTTAGTAGAGAGACATGAAAGACTTTGTGAATGTGGATATGGCTTGGTAGCAAAATTTTGTATGCTATTGGCCCAATTCATTCCAATATTTGAA
This sequence comes from Pinus taeda, assembly GCA_000404065.3. Classification (NCBI taxonomy): domain Eukaryota; kingdom Viridiplantae; phylum Streptophyta; class Pinopsida; order Pinales; family Pinaceae; genus Pinus; species Pinus taeda. The sequence goes on along the minus strand of APFE030294398.1, from coordinate 12,882 downwards.
AGGAACCACAGTACCCAGGTGCTAATTTAGCACATCTGCTCCACTATAGAGTGCATTTCATTATCTTGATTCATAAATATACATGATCCTCTTACTTAAATTCTTTGTATATTATTTTGTTATCTATATAAGATTTTTACCTATTCATAGAAGCTTTCAAATCATGACCAACCTTTTCAACTGTTTGCTCCATTTCGGTTAGCATGTCAGGACCTAATGCCAATTTGTTGACAAGGCTGCCCTAGTCCATGGGTATCCTACATTTCCTCCCATACAATACCTCAAAGTGGATCATTCCTAAGGAGTCATGGTATCCATTGTTATAATAAAATTCAATCAAATGGAGGTAATCCTCCCATTTACTTGAATGTTGCATCACAAGCATTCTTAACATATCTTCCAATACCTGGTTGGATCCCTCAGTCTACCCATCCTTTTGAGGGTGATAGGCTATGCTAAATTCAATTTGTGTACCCAAACTAGAGAAAAGATTCTTCCAAAATGAAGATGTAAACTTGAAATCCCAATTAGATATTACCACTTTAGGTATCCCATGTAACCTGAATATTTATTTCATAAATATATAAGAAATTTGAATAGATTTATAGGTGGATTTAATTGGTATAAAATAAAAGGTCTTTTTTAATTTGTCAACTACAACCATAATAGGGTCATTTTTCTTCTTGGTTCTGGCCAGACCTATAATAAAGTCCGACGTGATTGTTTCCTGCTTCCATTCACGAATAGGCAAGGGGTGGTAACCTAGTGGGATGTTGATGTTCCACTTTCACTTGCTGACTAACTACCATTACAAATCATATGAATTTACAGTGGCAGGATGCTACAGTCTAGTTCCTAGTGATGGAGGCAACCTAATGTCACAGTGGACATGCTTATTCATACAAGCAGTATCCGTTCAAAGTGGTCCAATTTCTCTTATAAGAGACATTGTCCCTTCAACAGTATTATGCTAATCATTATCACTATTTAATTTATGTTATTACTATATTAATAATTTTAATTCATATTATTACTATATTGTTTGTTTGTTTGTTTGTTTTATGTTTTACAATTTGGAACGCTATTTTGTAACACTATTATACTAATAATTATCATTATTTAACTCATGTTATTACTATATTTATAATTTTAATTCATGTTATTACTATATTGTTTGTTTGTTTTATGTTTTATTTTTTACTATATTATAGCACTATTTTGTAACACTATTATACTAATCATTATAATTATTTAATTCATGTTATTACTGTATTGTTTGTTTGCTTTATGTTTTATGTTTTACTATATTGTAACACTATTTTGTAACATAATTATACTAATCATTATAATTATTTAATTCATGTTATTACTATATTGTTTGTTTGTTTTATGTTTTATGTTTTACTATTTTGTAACACTATTTTGTAGCCCAATTATACTAATCATTATCATTCTTTAACTCATGTTATTACTATATTAATAATTTTATTTCATGTTATTACAATACAATTTGTTTGTTTTATGTTTTATGTTTTACTATTTTGTAACACTATTATACTAATCATTAACATTATTTAATTCATGTTATTACTATATTCTTTGTTTGTTTTATGTTTTATGATTTAGTATTTTGTAACACTATTATACGAATCATTACCATTATTTAATGTATGTTATTGCTATATTAATAATTTTAATTCATATTATTACTATATTGTTTGTTTGTTTTATGTTTTATGTTTTACTACTTGCAACATTATTTTTAACACTATTATACTTATCATTATCATTATTTAATTCATGTTATTACTATATTAATAATTTTATTTCATGTAATTACTACATTGTTTGTTTGTTTTATGTTTCACTATTTTGTAGCACTATTATACTAATCAAATTTTTTTTTTTGTAAGCTTTGGTAGGACTATCCTATTTTCATGTCCATTACACACCCCGCTACAGGGGAGGGGTAGCCCAAGATTTGAACCCAAGACTTCCGTTTCAGTAAGACTTCATTTCCACGGACACTGCCACTTGAGCTACCCCATGTGGACACTATTATACTAATCATTAACATTATTAAATTCATGTTATTACTATATAGTTTGTTTTTTTTATGTTTTACTATTTTGTAACACTATTACACTAATAATTATCATTATTTAATTCATGTTATTACTATATTCTTTGTTTGTTTTATCTTTTATGTTAACCTATTTTGTAACTCAATTTCGTAACGCTATTATAATTATCATTATCATTATTTAATTCATATTATTACTATATTAATAATTTTAATTCATGTTATTATTATATTCTTTGTCTCTTTATGTTTTATGTTTTACTATATTGTAACACTATTTTGTAACACTATTATACTAATCATTATCATTATTTAATTCAAGTTATTACTATATTAATAATTTTAATTCATGTTATTACTATATATATTATGTTTTATGCTTTACTATTTTGTAACACTATTATACTAATAATTATCATTATTTAATTCATGTTATTATTATATTGTTTATTTGTTTTATGTTTTATGTTTTACTATTTTGTATCACTATTATACTAATCATTTTTTTTGTAAGCTGAGTTACCATTTTCGATTAACAAAGTTGAAACCACTACAATCTTAAGGTGGTCTCAACCCGCCCTGAGGGGAAACCGGGTTTCTTGACCACCTGTAGTTTTTAACAGCTAACCAAAAATAGAAAGTTTTCAGTCTATCTTTCCATGCTTTATATACATCAGCCTTATATCCGCAACTATTGTCATATGATTGCAAATAAAAATTAACAGAGATCCTACACATAACTAATGAAAACTAAGAACTACACTTTTTAAAAACTCAAAAAACATGACTTTTCTTCACTGGTTCCCTGCATCTTCTTGCTGCTCCTTCTCCTTCTTGATTACCAAGCCACTCGCCTCTAGCTGTTGCTGAATTTCTTCCAGCCTCTTATCCTGCATGAATAGGGTGATTTGAATGTTCCTCGGCTCCTTTTTCAGATTTGGGATCCCCTGTGATAATTCTGCCATTTCCAAGGCTATCTACTCCATAGCCTTGGCCATAAGCCTCTTCATTACCTAATATACATGCAGAGATTGTTTATATAATGTCATACGACCACGGGTATGTCCTGGATCCGGCAGAAGATACACCCAATCCTCCATTTCCTCCTCAGACTGGGCCTGTATTGCCTCCTCCTCCCAATGCTCAATTATCCTTCTGATTTTTAGGTTTTTCTTCTCACTATAGGCTCTCTCAGCTACGTATAATTTCTTCCCAATAGTTTTTCTTCCCTTCCTACTTGCCCCTTCTACGTTGGTCTCCTTGTCTTCCACCGTGCCTTCTCTGCAGCATTGTCCTCGCCTGCTTCTTCCCTCTGCTACTCCCCGTCTCCTCTGGCCTCCCCTGCCTCATCGACCTTGCCCTCTAATCCATCTTCCACTCTCTTCCTCAGCTTCTCGATTATGAATTCCTCCGGCTTCCTCTGTTCCTCGCTTCATGGTCCTGCTCCTCGCGTTTCTCCCATTCCATTCGTGTTTTCTAGTCCCCTGTTCGTCCTTCGCCTTTTCCACTTCGACATCTTCGCTCCTGCTCTCTGAATCATCATACACAGGTATGAAAAATTGTTCTGTATCCCCCTCCATTATTCCTTTACCCTTCACATCCTGGTTTCCTCGTCCCTGGTTCCCTTCTCCTACCCTGCTCCTCATTCATCTTCCTGCAGTCATACTACCATCTGCCGCCATTCTTTCCTTACGTCTTTGTTTCCTTCTCTGCGTCCCTATTCTTTCGATTCGTCTCCTGAATTCTCCCTCTCCCCCGACTGTATATGACAAATTGTCTCCACCCTCACCCGTTCCTCTGCATGCAATTTTCCTCGTTCCTCTTCGCCAAACTTTCTCCCTTATGCCTCCCCTCCTTCTTCGCTTATAGCTTACCTCCCTTTCCACTATGTTGTCCCATTCTCCCATGCCATCATTCCCCTCTCTCTTCTCTGACATACTGACAGATCTACCGACCTCTGTCTGTACCTTGCCGTCCCTTCACCTTGAGAGGAGATCCGTCTCCCCGATCCATTTGCCCGTGGTAATCATTCCCTGAACTCCGCCTGTTCTTACCTGCATGCCACACTGTCGAGCATTAATTGCCCGAATTGCCACCTTGCTCATCCCGATCAGGAGTCTTGTCCTCGCTCCTTCAAACTGTGACTGCTTCATTATGATCCTGGGTTATTATGTTTTTTAGTTCTCCCCAGCTTTGATACGCTTCCAATGATGGCTAGCTCCTGTCCAAACTTCTGGTCGTCTCTTTACTCCTCCAATTAGCCAAAAGGTCCGCAGCCCTGTTCCCGTTGCGTCTGAAGATACCTCCTAGGCCTGCTGGTCCAGGGTTACCTTTAGACGCCCCATCAAAGTTCAGTTCTATGAAATGCTCTCCTGGATATCTGAATTGGTTGGGACTTTGTATTTGAGGGCCACTCCTATTCTCTTTTATGGGCTAAATCATACTAAATTCCATCTTTAAGTTGGAAACTATTCCTCCTTCCTCTTGGTTCATTCTCCAGTCCTCCTCTTCCCATGTCTTGGATATAACTATTTCTTTGATCGATTTTCAATCCTCCTCCCAAATTCTTTCAGGTTGACAACTTTGGCCCCTGAAGATCCTCCTGTTACGTTCTTTCCAAAGGAATCATATTATGAAGCCTACCGATAATTTCCATATTCTTCTTATTACTCTGCTGTGAAATTGTCCTTTGCCCCATTGCATTATGGTGTTCTGAATGGTGCTTGGATCTCTCATTATCTTCCTGAAAAGTGCTTTGATCCTCTCCCATAAGTTTCTTGCATAAAGGCATTTGTTTAATATATGCTGTTGATTTTCCTATTCTCTGTTGCATAGAATACATCTCGAGGGCCCATAATAGCCTCTCTTTTGGATTTTATCCCAGGTTAGAATCCGACTCTTACTAACCAGCCATGCGAATATTGTGATTTTTGGCCACCACTTTCCTTCCCATATTATTCTCCAATCCATTGCTCCATCCTCCCTTTCTTGTTTTGTTGTTATGTAATAGGCTTATTCTACTGTAAAAGTTCCTTTCATTGATCTTCCCCACCTGAGAATGTCCATACCTGGTCGAGTTTTAATTTTTCTCAAATCTACTTCTTTAGTGTAAATTTTCTCCAGTTCTTGGTTTATATTTTCAAACCATTCCTCTGGTTTCCTCCAAGTCCTCCATTTTCCATTGTTCTTTTCATTTTTCCAATAATCCCTAACATACTCCATACCTGCCCTCTTCGCTTCTGTTGAGTTTCTTGTAGGGTTTGTATCTCTGACAGTTTATCTCTCTGCTGCCACCTATCCTCCCAAAATTTGGCACTGCTTCCTTCACGGATTTTCCAAAAAGCATGTTTGTTGACCACGTCTCTGTTCAGACTTTCCAATTCCCATATAGAGGAATCTTTTGGGACTTCTTCAATTCTCAGTCTGCCCTCTATTGAGTCCGGCATGTTATATTTTTTTACCCTAATTTTTTTCCACACATCATTTCCTCCTTATACCCATCTCCACCATAATTTAGCTCCTAGTATCTTATTCAGCATTTCCGGATCCCTTATACCTAATCCTCCTTCCTCTTTTCTTTTCACCAGGTTTTTCCATGAGACTAAGGCCCATTTCCTCTGTTGTTTAGGTCCCTCCCATAAAAACTTCCCAAATATTTCTTTCAATTTTGTGCACACTCCTTTGGATGTTGCTTTGATGGACAGAGGGTAGATAGGGATCGATTGTAGGACCGATTTTAGCAGGACTATTCTACTGGCTATGTTCAAGGATCTAAATGGCCAGCTTGCCAGTCGGTTCTTTATTTTATCTATTACACCCTGCCAGTTTTTCATCCGGGTAGGGTTTATGTCCAACTGGTTCCCCAGATACTTGGTTGGGAGATCCCCTTGTCTGAAGCCTAAAGTTCTGGTAAGATGAGCCTTGATAGAATCAGGGGTGTTAAATATAAATGTACATGATTTTTCTTTATTTATCTCCATTCCTGAAGCCTCCATGAAAATTTCAAGTACTCTTTTGATATTCCTTACCTCTTTTATAGAAACCTCTCCAAATAGCATTATGTCGTCTACAAATTGCTGATGTGTTATTGCCAAATTGTTTCCCCATGGTTCTAAGCCTTTAATTCTCTTTTCCCTTTGCTCTCTTTTGATAACTCTCCCTAGCCCTTCAGCTGCCATTATGAATAGAAAAGGAGAGATTGGATCTCCTTGTCTTATTCCCCTTGTTGCATTAAAGGTATTCGATGGGATACCATTTACCAGTATTGAGAAGATCGGCGTTGAGATCATGCTGTAGACCCATTCAATCCATCTCTTTTCGAAATCAAATGCTTCAAGCACAATTCAAAGGTATCTCCAGCTCAAGCGGTCATAGGCCTTTGGTAGATCTAGTTTCATCATCATTCCTCGCTGCTTCTTCTGATTTAGGGAATGAATCATCTCCTGTGTAACTACTAGTCCATCAAGTATTTGTCGTCCCTCGATAAAGCCAGTTTGTTCGGGTGAGATGATATTCGGGAGTAAAGGATTTAATATTTTCGCTATCAGGGTAGCTATAATCTTATAAATGACATTGCATAGTGCTATTGGGCGAAATCCTTGTTCATCCTCCGACTTATTACTTTTAGGGATCAGGGTTAGAAAGGTCGAGTTAATACCTGGCCAGATCTTTTGCTTCATTCTTGATTCCTCGACTGCTTCTAAGATTTCCTGTCCTAAGAAGTGCCAGCCTGCCTGGTAGAATTCTATTGTATACCCATCGGGCCCTGGAGCCTTGCCTTTTTTCATATTCATAACAACTTCCTCAACCTCTTCCATAGTTGTTGCCCTCATCAGAGCCTTGCTCTGTTCATTTGTTATGAGTCTTGGTATTTCCTTGCAGATATATTCTATTGCTTCTCCTTGTGCCTCCTGTGGTTCAGTGAGAATTTCTTTATGGTAATCCACTAGGACTTTTTCAATTCCTCCCTGTTCTACTACCCATTCCCCCTCCACATTTTTAATTGAAAAGATCTGATTCCTTTGTCTGTTTTGTATCATCGCTTGATGAAAAATTTTTGTATTCCTCTCACCCTCGCGCAACCATTTAATCCTTGACTTTTGCCTCCACAAAATCTCCTCCTGTTTTCTCCTCTCTTCCAGTTGGTTAATTATTCTGCCCTCCTCCTTACTCCTCTCTTCATCCCTTCCTTCCAAAATTATTCTCTGTTGGATATCCTCCATTTCTTTCTCTAATTTTTGTTTTTCCTCCATGATGTTCCCAAACTCCTCTTTGTTCCACTTTTTAATTTTACATTTAATTTCCTTGAGCTTCAATTGAATGGTATGCATTTTTCCTTTCCCTTTAACTCTGCTCTGAGTCCACCATTATTCCATTATTCGTAAGAATTCGGGATTTATGAGCCAGAAAGCCTTAAATCTAAATCGTTTCTTACCATTGTTTTTCTTGATATCAATTTCTAGTCGGATCGGCCAATGGTCCGACCCTAGCCCTGGAAGGATTTTCGTTTCTATGAATACATCTCGGTTCAATATTTGTTCAGATAATAGGAACCTATATAATCTCGAGGCTATCTGGCTTTTTCCTCCCCTCCTATTATTCCATGTAAAGACACCATTAGTTGTGGGAATATCAAATAGTCTATGTTCTGTTATTACCTCATTAAACTCCTCCATGCTATGATCTAGTCATCTTATACCTCCTTTCTTTTCTCCTAGATCGTGAATCAAGTTAAAATCTCCTCCTATTATCCATAGGTTACCAGGGATGATTGGTCTTATTACCTGCATGTTCTTTAGGAAATCCTTCCGTTCCCTGGGTAAGTGGGGGCCATAAACCCCTGAAATAAGAATTCTTTCCTCCATTCCTGTCAACCTAAACATGCCTGTTAATATTCTAGGGAGGCTAATCCAGTTCTCAAAAATTACTTCCTCAGGATTCCATATAATTGCTAGGCCCCCAGCTAAACCGACCGCATCTTGAGCCATTACCTCATATTCAGGTCTCATCCTTTTCATTATTTCTTGCAGCTATTGCTGGTTCATTTTTGTTTCCTGAATTAACATTATGTTGGGTTTGTCCTTCTTCAATCTCTCCTTTAAATATCTCTGCTTGCCCTTACTGTTGAGCCCCCTAATATTCCAACTTGTAATTATCATTTATAACTTTTTGATAGTTGTTGAAATACCTCTGATAGAGGTATCACTCTACCTGAATTGACTAGTGTTTCTCCCACTGCTTGAATCGTTTCATTTATTGTTTGTCTGCCTCTGTTCTTGCCCCCTTTTCCATTACCGTCCATTCCCAGGTTTTGATTTCCCTATGATCCTGTTTGATCTATTCCGATCTCTGGAATACTGCCCTTATTCTCTTTGTATTTCTGGAAGGCTTCCTTATATTGTTGTTTCTGTGATTCCGGTATGAATCTTTCATCTAAGTTCTTCCATTCTTGAAGCAGTTTCTTCATTATTCTTTCCTCTTCGGCCCCATTATCTTTTCGATTCTCTGATTCCCTCTGCATTTGTTCCACTATGTTCTCCTGGCTTTCACCCATCTCTACTTCTCCTTCTCTGTTCTGGCTTATACTTTTTCCTATTGTTTCGATTATGATTTCCTTTGGTGCATTTTCATTATCCTCTTCTGCCTTCTTTCCACCTTCAATTTCTTCTTCCTCATCCTGAAGGACCTGAAACTTGTTCTGGTTTTCAACTGGTATATTCTTTTCCTTTGGTTGTCCTCTCGTTCCCTCCTGCCTTGGTTTTTGCCTTCTCTGAACTTCCTTGAAACCATTTTTGCGTATATCCGATCCTTCTACTTTCCTTTTTTCTTCCTTCATAATTCTTGTTGCTTCCCCCTCTCTATTCTGTGGGCACTGTCTGTATAGATGTCCGTACTCGTGGCACCTTCTGCACCTGAAGGGAATATGCTCATAATCTATTGGCTGCTTCCATATTTCATCATGGTATTCCACTTCTATATATTCCGGCAAGGGTTCTGCTATGTTCATGTACACACATATCCTAGCGTAGGATGTGTACTTCCCCCTTTTGGTCGACTCTGCCACTTTGACAAAAGCTCCGATCGAGTTTCCAATCCCTTCCAATATATCAGGGTCCCAAAATTCCGTTGGTAACCCATACAATCTGACCCATATGGGTGCTGCCAGTAGTTTCTCAGCATCTGGGTTGTATCTGTCCTCCCAATGTCTCATAAATAGTCCAGCATTGTGCATGAAGTATGGCCCCTCTTCAAAACTTCTCTCCTTGTCTTCTAGGTTTGCAAAAATGAGTGTAAAAAAGCCCTTTGCTCCTAGTTTTAGGTCTATATGTCCTTTTGGCTTCCACCTTAGTTGAATCCATTTTGTTAGATCCTTTTCAGATGGCCAAAACCCTATAAACTTACAGATGAATGCATGATATTTCATATAGCAGCAGTAATCTTCCAGTTTATTGTTTGGGATTACGTACCTTGGTTTTTTTTGTGCCCTAGGTAAGCACCTGTTTCCCATTCTTGCTTGCCATCGGTTCCCCAGCACTGGTATGTCTCTGTCATTCTCTTTCTGCATTCCTTGCTTCCCTCCTCAACTGGTTTCTCCTGCTACCACGTTACTGGAGGAGGGGATCTCTCCCCTCCCCTGATTTCCGTCCATTGATCCCTTCAGCCCCACCCGATTTCTTTCTCCCTCCCACTTTTGTGTTTACCCTTGCAAATCTTCGCCCGCGTTTGATTGAATCTTCCTCTCTCCTCCCGGGCCTCCTTACCCCTCCGTGATTCTGCTACCCTGTTCGCAGAAACCCTAACCGCACCATCGCCTCAGGTCCGCCATTGCTCCCGATATCCCCGAAATCTATTTTCCTTTCATTTTTTCAATTCCACTATTATACTAATCATTATCATTACCTAATTCATGTTATTACTATATTGTTTGTTTTTTTTATGTTTTATGTTTTACTATTTTGTAACACGGTTATACTAATCATTATCATTATTTAACTCATGTTATTACTATATTAATGATTTTAATTCATGTTATTACTATACAGTTTGTTTGTTTTATGTCTTATGTTTTACTATTTTGTAACAATATTTTGTAACACTATTTTACTAATTATTATCATCATTGAATTCATGTTATTCCTATATTAATAATTTTAATCAATGTTATTACTGCATTAATAATTTTAATTCATGTTATTACTATATTAATAATTTCAATTAATTTTATTACTATATTGTTTGTTTGTTTTATGATTTATGTTCTACTATTTTGTAGCTGATGCAGGAGCATCTGATTCAGAGGAAAATTCTTCTGATTTATTCCATAAAAATATCAAAAAGTCTACAGGTAAGGAGTGGGATCCTTAGCCTGCTGTTTCCCATGTTTTTTTAGTTAAATTTAGAAATAGAATATGCCATCTTTTCTAGATAGAATAAGGCAGATTAGATTAGTAGTGAGAAAAAACAAGGAAAAGCTAAGATTTTTTAGGTATTGCTACTTTCTAAATGTAATTGCTTTTGTAATAAGGCAGCTAGAGATAGGAAAGAAAAAGATGGAAAACTCATCTGCTAAGTAGGGAAGGTTTCTTTTCAGGCAAGAGTAGAATTAGAAATTTCTTTTATGTATGAAAAAAAAAATGTCTTGGTACAGGAAGAGGGGCGCGGACCTGGGAAGAAAATTTTGTTTTAGCTGGGTAAAAGAAGGAACCCGCGCTGTTCATAATGTATTGATTGAATAAAGACAAATTAGATGTGTTTTTTTCAGGAATAGGCGGTGCCATTCGATGTGTAGATGACTGTAAAAAATAATTGAATGTCGTATGCATACTGTCGGGTTTTTGATTGTCGAGTTTTGAATTTGAGACTGCTTTCCTGTAAATGCTCTATCTTTACAATTTCACGTTGTGCGCAGTCCATAAAATCTGCTACACGCTGCCCACACAGTGCGTTGTCCTCCATAGTGTAATACGCGGCCATTGAAATTGATTTGTTAATGGTTTGAATTGTAGTGTGGTCCAAGAGCCGTGCGCAGCCTTCAGAAACCAATGCGCTGTTCTTCAATAGATAAATACAATGTTTGTTTGGAATATGGTATGGTGTAGTTATAATTTTAAAAGAAGCTGTGCGTTGTTGCAAGTCCTATGAAATTGTGAAAAACCCGTGGAAAGGCTGTGCGCCACCGTTGCCTGGAGTATTATACCCACATTCATATATTTGTGAAAAAAAAGAGTTGTGCGCAGAATATTTATATACCGTTCCTTTAACATTGGGACAGATCTACAAAGCATTATATATATATTGCTGGAGAGGGAGTTCATGACTGAGGATCTCCAGGAATTGGCAAAGGAACAAATTGAAGACATAGAAGATATAGCAACCAGATTTGGAAGATTGTCTTTAGAACCGGCAAGCAGTCCATCATTTGTGGTATCAGAGCCAGCAATTGGTAGTGAAGTAAATCTCAGGAGCAGTAGAAGGATGGCTTTCAGGGTTGGAAGAGGACGAGGACGTGGACGTGGTGGAAGAGGACGGCATGCTGGAGATGTCGAATTGAGAGAAGATGTAGAGGAGCTGCGAGCTAGGTTGGATGCACTAACCTCCGGCAGGAATATAGATGATGGAGACGTAAGTGAACCCGAAGCTGAAGATACTGAAGAGGAAGCAGCAGAGATTCCTCCTGAGATGAAGATCTTTCAGTCAGTGATGAAAGCCACAGCCAGGCCATGCAACCAGTTAGTACCAGTATATCAAGGAGGACTAAATCCAGAGGAGCTGATTGACTGGATTAACAGCATGGAGAAATTCTTCGATTATGAAGAAATGGAAGAGGAGAAGAAAGTAAAGTTTGCTGTCACCAAGTTAGTAGGCCATGCAGCGCTCTGGTGGGATGGTGTACAGGCGGAAAGGAGAAGACAGGGCAAGCAGCCAATCAAGAATTGGAGCAGGATGGCAGCAAAGCTTAAAGGTAAATTTCTACCCATTAACTATCAACAGACATTGTTTAGGCAAATGCAAAATCTCAGGCAGAGAGCTTTGACAGTAAAAGAGTATACAGAAGAGTTCTATAAGGTGAGTATAAGAGCTGGAGAAGCCCAAGACACAGCTGAGAGAGTGGCTAGATATATGAATGGCCTCAGAATGGACATTCAGGATGAAATAAGTCTACTGTCTCCAAAAACAGTAGAGGAAGCCTATCAGATAGCACTGAAGGCTGAAGAAAAACTCATGAGGAAGCAGTCTGCCAGGGGGAGAGGGACTTTCAGAGGGAAAGGAAGTCAAGGTGGTAGAGGAAGGTCTACAGCACCTAAAGATGGAGCTAGCAGTAGCTCAACCCCGCATGCATCCAGAGGAGGTGATGCAAGAGGCAGAGGGAGTTTTTACAAAGGAAGAGGAGACAGAGGAAGAGGCAAAGAAATAAGATGTTACAGGTGTAACAAACCGGGACACAGAGCTTTGGAATGTCCAGAGAATGCAGAAGTAAGACAGAGAAATGCAATTGTTGCTCCAGCTGAGGGAGAGACACCAGTTACAGCAGTACCAGAAGAAGAGAACACACCAGAGAAAGGAGAATCTCTGGTACTTAACAAAGTTTTGATTAAATCAGCAAAGGAGGTGACTGAACCGCCGCAAAGGAAAACTTTGTTCAGGACAATATGCAAAGTTCAAGGGAAATGTTGCAAGATGATCATTGATAGTGGCAGCACTGACAACTTGGTTTCTACAGAAGTAGTGGAGAAATTGAAGCTGAAAACAAGGAGGCATCCAACACCGTATAAGGGGTCATGGTTACAAAAAGGACATCA